>RANY01000485.1:0-26517 GCA_009805235.1 Neurospora pannonica FGSC 7221 | reverse complement strand
CGAGCGTCGAGGTGACGGGCTTGRCGGCGCCSGCGACGGTGTCGGTGATGCCCGAGGCGGTTCCCGAGGCGGTGTCCTGGGCTTGCTTGGTGGTTTCTTGGGCCTTTTTGGCCGTCTTTTGGGGGTCTGCTGAGCCGAGGGCGTCCATTTTGGCTGGTTTTTCTTGAGGGGGGGATATGGCTGTTGGTGATTGGTTGGTGAGGTTCTCTTCTTGACCTGGTTTCTTGACGACTTTCTTGGTGTTGCCAGTTGGCATTCTCTTTTGTGCTGGTTGGGAGAAGGTGAGATATGAGAGAGAAAAGAAGAAGGAGGAGAAAAGCAGAGATGAACGGTTGTTGTTCGATTCCACTACTTGTAAGTAGGGCAATGAGAAGGAGGGGAGAGGGATTTGACAACACTCGTTCGTCAGTCTGACGGCACGGCGACGAGGACTGACGTCATAAGCGATCATGAAGGAGGGCTTATCGATATTTTAACAATTTTGAAGCATAGGACCAATGCGCAAGCATTGCAGTGACCTGTCCGCGAAGTCTTAAAAAAGGTTTGAGGGCATTTACGATTCAGCATCAAATCATCAATACACGGTGTTCTTGTTTCTTTAAAGGTTGCGGTTGAGAAGTGCTGCTATTTTAAAAAGAAAGGGCCCTCCAAACCCTGTGGGGCTATCACATGCATAGTTCGCCCCGCCTGGGAAAAAAGAAAATTTCATCAAAAAAGAGATGTTTGAGACTCGGATACCGGGAGTCGAACCCGGGGCTGTTGAGAGAGCAGTCACTCCTGAGAAGTGAGAGTCAACGATGTTACCGCTACACCATACCCGATTGAACTGATATGGTCCGATTTGTTGTTGAGAAGTGGTCTGTCAGTTCGTCTTATAAAGTAATATCACCACTGACAGACCGTTTCAGACATTGGGCCTCAACTTCTTGAAACGATCGCCGCACATTCACATCCATTCTATGATTTTTTATGCACGACAGAAGAAGCGTATAAGGTTTGACTGATCCTGTGCTGGTTATGGTCTTCATGTAACAGCCGCCTCTTGTGCACAACCTTGCAGTGGCTTGGATGTGGTCCTAGTGAACAACCCACGGTCGAAAAATCTGATCACGACATCATAGCCTTATCCGATGACCCAAACATAACGCCTCGGACACTTGCGGTTATCGTCATAACTGACATAACACGGTCGCCACAATTCATCCCTTGGTGAAAGACACGCAGCTCTTGTTATTGATTCATAGTATCAAAACGGAAAGAAGCAATCGTAGTGTTCCCCCACTGCCTGTCAGGTTTCCGAACACTACTCTCGAGTGACCAGCCTTCTACCGCATGTCTTCAGGTTCACCATCTCGAAATCTACAAGGGCATTAGCTTCGGATTGTCTGAATCCCACGGAAGTAGGTCCAAGTCCTACAAGAAAGATCCCATTCATTGCCAGCACACTCAGTGCTCCCACCAACCAAACTAAAAGTCTATCAATGAAACCAAAAACGCCGTCCATTTTGTGTATTGTATCACGTAACCCGTCATCGCGGGGTTGTTTCTCTCCGCGGCGCAGCGATGTCGTAGCAAAGGCAAATCAAGGGAAAAAAAAGAAGAAAAAAGGAGAAAAAAAAGGAAACAGCAGGAAAGGTCCCTGGGGTGCCCTGGTGTGTCGGAGAGACGCAATCAACAGCGATCAGTTAATCGTAGCTGAGAGTCCAGTCCATCTTCTCTTGTCGGCGAATGTCCGTATCCCTCTGGGATTCCCTGGCCCTGTGCGCCTTAACGGCCTGACAGTCGTCGCACTTCTGGGCTTTGTTCGGTTTGCCGATGCGACCGCGGTCTGTCTTGCCGCAATACTTGTGCGTGGTCTGGTCGGTCCACTGCAGGGGAGGTTCGATGTTGGTGGCCCTGGCCGCCTTGTCGTAGCTGCGACCCATGGTGGGGAAATGAAGGATTGACAGTCTATGATTTATGTTTTTGGCAAATGCTATGATAGCATTGGACTGATTTCAGGGTGGAAGAGGATGTTGTGTCAAGTGAATCGGTTTGTCTCAAGATTGGGAGATGGAAAAGTTGGGGGCACCTTCGTCTTTTAAACGGATGCTGTCCCTTGAAGTTGGGGAAGGAGTGTTGCACAAGCCCGGCAAGTGAGTCAAAGCGGATGCCAATTGGCAACTGAATGGTCGTTCAGTGGCATGACCATGTCGGGTAAAACCACAATAGGAAACAATTTATTGTGTGGCAGTTGGATGATGTAATGTGCCGACTGGTCATTGCTCGAAACTCGCCACTAAACGGAATCCCTCTTGTGAAACTGCACACCAACGGCAACATCACGTTGGCTTGGAACACTACACGGATTGCTGGTTATTTGGTATTTTCAAGTTGTAGTCGAGCCTCGAGTGGGCTAGACCAACGAATTATGACCCCCTCACCATCTTCACCTCTGATCTGGTAAACATAAATGAGCAAAGCATGATAACCAGCATGGTATAAGATAGGATAATCCCACGTAAACCCCCATATACGGGGCAGTCTATCTGCCGATATTAGAGTCCACCCCATCTATAATCATGATCTCCTCGCCTGCCTTGCGCACTAAGTATTTCTTGGCACATCAGCTATACCCTTAGAAGACCTCGCCAGCCCAGATGTTGTCGAAAACAACACAGCGTAATTAGAGATAACTAGCCCCAACCCAAGGTACGGGCGCTTTCTCTGTGGGATTCGAGCGAATCCCGAACACAGGTCAACGCAGGTTGGATACCGGTCTGGAATGACGGGTCAAACGAACAGGCGACAAGGGCTTATCGTACTTATTCGGCGAATAGCTGAGCAGAAGGTCGGAACTGGTATCGGAGGGCGACTCGACATCAATCTCAAATCTGAGAGGAGATGCCTTGTTGGCGTGACGCCTCAGACGGACGGGTGACAGTGGTTTATCATACTTGTTCGGCGAATAGCTGAGGAGTAGATCAGAGTGAGGATTCACGGCCGATGTGACCGGAACCTCAAAGCTGAGAAGATCAGGAACACCAGGCGTAGCAGCACCTTGGTTGGTGATATCCTTGAGTACATCCGTCGTCTGTGTGGAAGAGTGCTCCTCCTTCGCTGAGCCTAAATCGGGGCATTGATGCTTCTTCTCCTAGTCGGTGCCACTGCCAGATACTCCCCCACGCCAGAGCCCGTAATAGCCGTCGCAGTTCTTCCACATCTTGATTGTGCCATCCTCAGACCCTGTTGCGTACAGATTGCCGTCGGGAGAAAACGCAATGGACCAAATGGGACCGTGGTGGCCCTTGTGCACATCGGTCTCCTTGCCCTCATCCCAGGTGTAGACGCGAGCCCAAGTACCCGGTTCCTCACCGACAACAAATTTCCTGCCCTTCAGGTCCAGCCCAACACTAGCAATTCCATGGGGAAGCGTGATCCTCTTGAGCTCGTCCTCCGCCCGGCTTCCACCCCAGAAGTAGGCGGTCTTGCCCGCAGCCACCGCAAGAACAGGGAGACCGCCGCCGATGTCGGTGGGGGCGCTATGCGAAGGCGCGAGGGAAACCAGCTCGCAAGACTTGATCTCGCCTTCCAGCTTCGCCTCACGCACACAGCGGCGAGAGGGAAGATCAAACCAGCGGAGCGTATCGCCAGACGCGGTAATGATCACGTTGGGGTCGCGAGCCCAAACGATGAACTTGATGATATCTTTGTGTACCCCTTCACCAATCTCAAAGGCCTTGGATGCGTCAATCGTGACTGGCTCGGGATTGGTGCCTGATGGGGAAGTAGCCGGCCTCTGATCCGCCAGGTCAAAGATGCGAAGCTTCTTCTCGTATCCACCAGTCGCCAGCAGTCCGGAGTTATCGTAAGGATAGGCAATGGCGCGGACAATATGGTCGTGCTTGAGGACATAGAGCAGTTCGCCGGTGTGGGTGTCCCAAATCTTGGCGCTGAAGTCCGCAGAAGAGGTCGCAGCGGTCGATGCATCAGGGCTAAGCCTTGCTTGCCATGTAGCTCCCTTGTGTCCTAGAAAGGTGCCAATCCAATCACCGGTTTGGCCGTCGCGGAGCATTGGGTTGCCATCTGTAGGGAAGAGCCACGTCAGTAACTGTGATCATGTATGATTTGTTGGAAAACCCATGAAAGACCCGTGCGTACCTTTGCAAGAAGAGATCATGTAGTAGGAATCTTCCTTTTCGAGCGGTGAGAAGCTCAAGTGGGTGACAGGCCGCGAGTGGCCATGGCAGGTCAAAGGGACTGTCTGACGGCGCGCGGGTTCGGTCATTGTGGATCGTGATGTCGTGATATGTAAGGACTGAAGCAGGATATGCGAAACCTGAATGGTGGTCGTCCCTTGGAGAGGATATGAAGACAGTGAGTCCCGTCGATTAGTGAGGAGTATGCGTGGAGAGGCGGCCTAGAGTATCGAAGAAAACGTTGGTGATGACGCCGTGTAGAGAAAAGCCAGGAGGGGCAAATCTATCGTCAGTTTCGCAAGTCGAGTCGAAGAGTCGGACAAAGGAATGGAAAGCGTAACGGTCGTGAAGAGAGAGATCCCAAAATCGTCAAATGTTCAACCGAAAAAGAAATGGAGAGATTATGCCAGAGTCGTTGTCATATCTCGTGGCGCCGTCAAGAGTAAGGATGGGATTGCGTCGAGGTAGAGAGGAGAAAGAATGAGTTTGGCGAACGTTGGCTGCGACGGGGCGATGCACTGGTGGCACCTGGTTGCCGTCAGGGTGTCCCCTCCGTCACAGGTGCCCCTGCGGAGTCCAGGGACTGCCCGCTGGAAGTGCCACCGGCAGGCAGGGGGAACGGCCGTGAGGGGAGCTTTTTCCATGCCTGCCTGCAGGCTCCAGCAACAGTTACGAAGCTGCGACTTCTCTGTGGGGATATCATGGATGCTATCACATGAGACGACAGCCCCAGGTTCTATCGCCAGTTTGAAGTTGAAGGAACCAACAACACCTGCACCAGGGAGGTTTTTATCCGAAGAAGTGTAAAAGATCAGGGCCCAACTATTTGCGTTGTAAATACACTATGGTATTAAGTACCTTTACTCGTAACTTACAGGGCTTAGTGACACGAGTGGTGAATCGCTGTGATAATAAGTCAACCTGAGCTTCCAAGTCAAGGCGTACACAATCGTAAACCTTTAACAATACCTGAAGACTTTGACACCCCAGAACTATCAGACTGGTAGGGCAGACAGTCTAGATGAAACGTGATTGCAGGTGAGGCTCAGTCACCTCAACTTTTGTAAACAGAGGGCAAGGGAAGGTTTGACCAGACGAACCTCTCCTGTATCAAACCCCCCAGTGCTCAAGCTCCCCCGCCTCCTGCCAGGTGCGTCAACCTCCATGGAACGTCCAACGACAGCGGTGCCCCGCCAAACCGCCCCTGCCGATATCGATACGGGCGGTATCCGCAACTCCAGTCCGTCATCTGTCAGGTCCGCATGGAGGAAGCTGAGGACCGCTCCTGCCATCGGAACTTCGACCCAATTCCCATTCCTTTTATTTTCCCAACATCTGTATACCCTCGGCCTTCTTACAAATCAATAAGCGCGTCTCTTTCTTTTCCAGTTCACCTGCTGTTTTCGCCTTCAGACTGCTCTGTCGACGACGCAACCACGATTTTTTTGCCCTTCTGAAGCTCGCCTACGCCTGCGTTGTCCCATCGCCGACGACTTAAAGGATCCCGCTCGCCGCCACTACTGAGCCCCGCCCCCGTCTTCTCCCCATCACCATCGGCCGAGGTCCCATCAACAACAAAGATGGTGCAGGACTTCAAGCTCTCCGCCCAACTAAAGGGCCACGAATCCGATGTTAGTACGGCGACAAAGAGGTCCGTCATTCAAGGCTAACACTTGCGTCACCCAGGTTCGGGCAGTTAGCTTTCCAGCAGCTAACGTCGTCCTCTCTGCGTCCCGAGACCACACTGTTCGACTTTGGCGCAAGGCGACAAGCCAGTCACCCTTCGACGACACTATCGTTAGCCAAGGCCATGGCTACATCAACTCTCTCACCTTCATCCCACCTTCTGGCGAATACCCCGACGGCCTGGTTGTTTCAGGCGGCGCCGAGCCCATCATAGAGGTCAAGAAGCCGAATGCGACACCCGATATCAATGCCGAGCGACTGCTAGTTGGACATGGTCACAATGTGTGCACACTCGACGTCTCGCCCGATGGCAAATGGCTTGTTTCTGGCAGCTGGGATGGCAAAGCGATCGTTTGGAACACTGCTACCTGGGAGATGGCCCATGTGCTCGTCCATAACATGGACAATAGAGGTGTCTGGACAGTCCTCGCATACGACGCGGATACCATTATTACCGGCAGCGCAGACAACAACGTACGGATATTCCGACTAAAAGGCGCTACGGGCCTCGAAATCGAAGCTTCACGCACCCTCAGTACCGGTGATGTTGTGCGCGCATTGTGCAAGCTCCCCTCGGGCCTGAAGGGGCACCCCAGCGGTGCTGATTTCGCCAGTGCCGGTAACGATAGCGTCATTCGGCTGTGGAAGCTGTCAGGAAAAGAGGTGGGAAATCTTCAGGGCCACGACAGCTTCATCTACTCACTTGCCGCTCTACCTACCGGCGAAATTGTTAGTTCTGGAGAAGACCGCACTTTGAGAATCTGGAGGGGCTCCGAATGCATCCAGACTATTACACACCCTGCCATCTCAGTGTGGGCTGTTGCCGTCTGTCCCGAAAATGGCGACATTGTGTCCGGTGCCAGTGACAATATGGTTCGTGTCTTCACCCGGAGTGCTGATCGGACAGCGGACGCCCAAACCATCGCTCAGTTCGAAGAGTCTGTCCGGAACTCTGCAATCCCACAGCAACAGGTCGGCTCTAATATCAACAAGGAGAAGCTTGATACCAAGGACTGGATGCAAACCAACTCCGGGACCAAGGATGGTCAGATCAAGATGATTAGGGAGGAGGATGGCACCATTGGCGCCTACCAATGGTCCATGGGTAAGTGCAACCAGCCCGCCCTCAGTCTGTGAACCAAGCTAACATGTTACGCAGGCCAACAACAGTGGATCCACGTCGGAACGGTCGTTGATTCTGCTGGTAGCAGTGGGAAAAAGGTGTCGTACAATGGCAAGGAGTACGACTACGTCTTCGACGTGGATATTGAGGACGGCAAGCCACCACTTAAGCTCCCTTACAACCTGTCGCAGAATCCGTACGACGCAGCCACCAAGTTCCTTGGTGATAATGAACTCCCAATCTCGTATCTCGACAACGTAGCCAACTTCATCACACAAAATACTCAGGGTGCCACCCTAGGACAGACCTCTGAGGCCCCCTCAAGCGACCCTTACGGTACCGACTCTAGGTACATACCTGGCCAGGACAGTCAACCTGCGAGGCCCAAATACTTGCCGCATACCGAGTTCCTCAGTTTGACCAACGGTAAACTCGAGCCGGCCCTGGCTAGACTCAAGACGCTCAACACCAAGCATATTCAGGCCGGGAACAAGCATATCGCGATGAATCCCGACAACGTTGAGATTCTCGAGGAACTTGTTAAGCAGCTGCTTCAGCCAGCTTCTGCTGCCGGAAAGTTGGCCAACTTGGACGCATCGAACCCCATTCTCCTCACACTCATCACCCAGTGGCCGTACGCCGACAGGCTGCCAGCGCTAGATATTCTCCGTTGTCTCACCGCCTGGCCTGCCGCGGCTTCCATCGCAGACGACCGCTATGGCGACATCATCGACATTGCGGTCAGAGGAGCGCTTGACGTGGAGGACACTGTAACTGCAGACAGCTCACTGAGCGACTTTGTCGCCAACAAGCTTGACGCAACAAAGGCAAATGCTAACAGCGTCATGATGGCTCTCCGTACCATTGTCAACCTCTTCAAGCTTGACGACGGCCGGGAGCTCGTAGCCAGCAAGGCTGGCGATATCCTCTCCCTTATGGGACACATTGTCGGTCTCGACGGGGACAAGGGCGTGATTGGCGCCGAGAACAACAACTTCCAGATTGCCCTGACTTCGGCGGCCTTCAACTTTGCTTGCCTATTTTACAGGGAAAGGAAGTTGGATGCGAACTTGGACGAGATTGCTCTTCTTATCATGATTGTCGAGGCAACCGTGCGCAAGCAGAAGGATCCTGAAGTCTTGTTCCGCGCTCTCATGGCGCTCGGCATGGTTCTCTCTATTGGCCCACAGCCGGTAGCGGAGGCGAAGAAGCAGGGAGTTGATGCTTGGTTGACTCCGGTGATCGGGCAGACTCAGGAGCAGCGCCTCAAGGACGTTGCCCAGGAGTGTCTCGCGTATATTCGGGCGTAGGAGCTCGCCAAGGAGTTTATGAACTGGTAAAGGAGTTGATGCGTGATTCGGATATCACTATAGGAAGGGATGTTGAGGAGAAGGGGTTACTTGACGGCGGTTAAGGCAGTTATCATATGGCACCAGTGAGAGCCTAGCCGGCGTAGAGCTGAGCACGTTCAGTAAATACAGATGATCTTGAACTCTATCACTTTGTAGGGGCTTTTCGCCAATACGTCCTTCTTAATTCGCCACGTATATGGCGGTTGCAGTATCTTTCGATGACATGTTCGAGTAGGCGCCCGGCTGTTGCCGAACCGATCATCCGATGTGATCAAACGGTGCGGCCGGCTGATGAGACGAATAGTCGAGTGAAACTTGTGACCAAGGTCCTTTCTGAAAATTGTAACTAACAACATTGGTCAACTTTACAAGCTGAGAACAAACTCTATTGTGATGCCAATATGACGGATTTGAAGGGATTCGTGTCAGACAAAAAGGCCTTGCGTTTGAAATATTCTCAGAAAGACGCCGGTGGTTCAGAATTCGTTCGGCTCATTTTGGCAAAAAACACCAGAGAAAGATGTGGAAAAAAGAGGTATATACAAAATCGTCAGAATGAAGAAGTGAAAACGCGCGCCCTGCCGTCTCCCGCGCCGGGGAATATTGTAACAAGATTTCCAATCCATCCTCCTTTCCTCCCAAATAAACGCCGAGTGGACATCAATTAGTCCCCAAAATACACCTTGTTTCTCGTTGTTGTCCTTGGGCCTAACAGCCAGACAAATAGCTTCGTTATCTCTCCTCCCATTATCTCATCTTATCTCATCCCAGTCACCCAGCCAGCCGACCTCTTCCGACCGGTTGGTGTTTTAGTATCATCACATTTTTTGGGTCATCGTTTCATCAAACCCCATTCCCCTATTCGTTTCCCCATCCGAACATCCATCGAATCGAACCGATGTTTCTTTTCGCACCCAGCTTATAGCATCATCCACAACCCACCAGCAACAAGAGGAACCCAACCGGCCATCCGGGCGACCGACGCGACGGCGGCGCTGGTAAGCGCCAACTTGTCGCGACCGGCCTCGAGGACCTTGAGGGTATACAGGTCGGCGGCGCCCAAATCGGTGCTGTTGAAGCAGTTGGACTCGTTGACTTGGGCGACGCGCGGGTCACCGGGGGGGACGAAGGTGATGTCGACGCACTGTTTGTTTGTTTGTGGTTTTAGTACTTGCCAACCCAAAGAAATGGTAAAGGGGAGAAAAGACATACCGAATACAAAGCAGCACCATGAACCGCCAACTCCACAAGCTGAATCGTCGCATTATCGCCCTCCTTGAACTCGAACCCGGCGGGAACCGACACCTGCGGCAGGCAAAAAGTACCCGGGTACGGGTTCTTTCCGGGCCCAATGATCTGGAAGGGAGAGACCATGGGGAAACTCATGTTCCTGGGCCCCCCGTCGGGACCGTCGTTGCCGACGCCGAGGTTCACGTAGATGAAGGCTGTCGCGTGGCCTTGGAACCAGCCTGGTTGGAAGGAGATGGCGCCGCCTGTTGTGGGCCAGTAGGTGCGGTTTTGGGTGAGAGAGAGACCGCCGCCTGTTTGGGGGTAAAGGTGTGGTTAGTTGAGGTTGTTGCGAGATATGGGGATGGGGATTGGGGTTTGGGGTTTTGCGGTTTGTTCGAGATGATGGACTGATGGACTGTGGGTGGGATGAGACTTACAAGGATACACCCATTGCATGCCGTAGGGAAATTCGGCATTGTCTTTTAGGGTGTTGCCTCTCCATCCGGGATATGTGATGACGGTGTGGGCGGAAGCCAGCGCCGCGCTGGCGAGGGTGAGGAGTGTTGATGTGAGCATGGTGAGTAGTAGTGATGTGTGTGTATGAGATCGAGTCGAGTGTTTGAAGGACCGGAGTCTTCAGATATTCCCCCCTTCCGAAACCAAAGTCGAGTCCTCCTCTTCTTTCGAGTTTCCTGAACTAGCTTTTCGTAACCCTGTCGACCGAATAGGTGCTGACCCAAGATGTGTGATGTATAGGTAGGCGTATACTGGTGATGATACTCGGGATATTCTGGATGCTGAAGTTGAAGTTGATGGACGTCTCAGGTCAGATATTTGGACTGATATCGAAAGGGTTTTTTGGCTGATGAGAAGAAAGGATTTCGGAGAGAGACCGAAGGAATGACTAGTCGGGTCATGGCAGGTAGGTATATCTCGCGGCGTGAACCAATGCGAACCATCCTGTGTTCCCTATCCCGCCAGGCCGCAGCCGCCCAGGCCTTGTCGACTCGACAGAGACCCATCGGCACACAGGACTGGGGCCCTTGTCCTTGTGTGTGGGTGACGGGAGCGAGTTGAGTCCCGCCTTGTCCCCCTGCCCAGTGGATGTGGCCCCCAGTCCGGCACACGCTTTCCCTCACAAGGTTGAGAGAATCTCACGACGGCAAAAGAGAGAACAGGGGAAAACGGCTGAAGAGGTCGAGGCCCCTGTTAGTGATCATGAGTATCCAGCCAATGGGATCGCCGTTCCCGCCTCGGTCCTGCAGGCGACTCGCTAGGATGGAGCAAACTCATGTCAAAGACCCGGCCAATGTGATTGAACCCTCGCCCTCCGGTGCTGCACGCTATCACCAACACTTGACCAGCGGCCGCTACCACCTCGCCGAGTGGACTTTGCCATGCTCCGTTTTCAATGGCATCGAACATCGTGGGACTTGCATCAAAGTCTCAAAAGAGTCAACGAGGAAATCCAACCTGAGTTGTCTCTATTCATGTTCCTTTCATGGCATGTGAGTGACTCTCAAACTGAGAAAGGCACGGCTCGGTCTTAGTGTCGATCGCTGAATGTCCCTCTCCCGTTACAGTGTGATCCGTTGGCGGTACATATCCTTGGGATTTCCCCCGTCGTCCAAGAACCAACCAATTCTTTTTCAGAGTTAAGCGCCAAAGTCGGGAACCGTCCAATCATAGGCCAAAACAGGCACTTGGTGGTTACCTCCGCAAGAGTTCTTGGCGGTTGCTTTCCAGTTTAACTTTGATGGATTTTGATGCTACTGTGAAGTGTGACGGTCAGTAGTGTTCTTGGGTGCTTGAATCTCGCATTCGCAGGCCAATGGGCCGTATGCCATCACTTTAGAACCGGTTGAAGCCATCGCGGGGCGCTGTGATACAGAGGCCCTCAGTTACTAAAGAGGTTCCGTCTGTATCGGGAAACAATCTGCTCTCGTACGCGCTACGCCTCCCCCGTGTCCATCCTCCAAAACGGTCCGCAAGGTTGAGACATGACGCCTTCTAGAAGAAGTTGGAGGGTAGTTAATGATTACTTGCAGCGGGGATGATATCTTGAGGTGTTTTGATGGGTTGTGGTGCAACCGTAAGCGTCAGCTTTCCCAGCCGTGGCAGCCCAAAAGCCAGTTGTAGCGGGAGAGTAAAGCCACCCATCGCCGCCGGCAGAGTTGATTTCCTGTTTTTAAGTGCGAGGGAGAGAAAAATTAGATCTGTGAGAGTCAACTTGGAATGATCGTCGTCGAGTTCGGCAAGCTGACCACAGTCGCACCTTCTATGGGCAGAAACAACGACGGAATGACAGAATGGATGACAGGAAGTCACGACAGCAACAAGGGGCCCTGATGAATACCGTGGCAGGAGCTTTCCCGCTGTGAGCTGCTCTTGCTGGGGGAAGCTTGGGCCATCCAATGGGAGCTCTGTCAGCAGCTCTCCAAGCGGCAGGCGGTGAACCGATAAGGCAGAACACATTCCTTATCGCATGTCCCTCGTCAGATTTACGATGCCAACTGGCAGTCGCCAATGTTTGCAAGACATCCCATTTGAACTCACACAATGACACAACAAGACGGAGAATGGAGTCAGGTCAGCCGGAAGCGCGGGCGCATACGGCATGTGCCAAAGACCAAGACGGATGCGGATGAGAGCAAGGAGAACGGGCTAGGAATCCGACCAAATCCAAACCCCGAATTCACAGTCAGCGACATCCACAAACATCACGACACGGCCAGGCAAGAGTGGCAGATTTCGGATTGCTGGAAGACCTTGAAGGACCTTCTTTCCACAGCTCTATCCGAGTCCAACCATCCACCCATCACCAAAGCCATTTGTTTCGGGCCTGGTCCGTATGATCCTAGCAATGGCAGCTTTGCGGCCAGGCGAACCGCTCATATGCAGACCGCAGCCTTTTGCGCCATTGTAGACTTCCTAGGTCGGTATCTCAGTGGGTTGTGTTCATGGGAATTTCAGTTGCTGATGCTGTATGACAGAATCTCAATGTGATCAAAAAATCAAACGTGTCATTCAGGAGCCTATGTTCACCCAGATCGACAAGGACTTCTGTGTCGAACTTGGGTTTGAAGTTGCCGATACTCCAGATGCGTTTCCCATGGTGGATGAACAGACTTTGGTCTATGGCATCCACATGGAGCTTCGTACGTACTATCTTGCTCTGGCGACACTCCCAACTGTATTCATCGGCGGAGGTCTGGATGAATGGGAAAGGGTCGTCGACTTCGACCCCAGCCTCAAGGAGTTCATTGGACCCATTTCCAAAATGGACGCGACTTACACCAAGTACCCTTTCCCCGACATGAACTACATCTTCTCCAGCACTATCACGTATTGGCGGAAGGGGAATGACGCCGATAAAATCCCAAGCGGTCCGAAAGCGTCACTGCCCGAAAGCTCCCAGGCATCGAAGCAAACATTGGACATCTCTGAAGCATTGGAAGGCCTGAAGTTGTCGGAGAAAGCATCAGAAGAGAATGCATCTGAGTCGGAATGCTCTAAACGTCCAGAGAAATCCGAGAAACCGGAAGCCTCAAAAGAGTCAAAGCCACTGACGACTGAGGAGTGATGGTCATCTCTGGCGGAGAGCGCTTGGTAATTCATCATCCTTTTCCTATACTCATATATATGGTTGGTTTTTCTGCGCTGTCATGCCTGATATAGATTTGTTACCATCAGCCGACTTTGGGAATGGCTTTGCTCTCATGGCGCGCCCAGGGCCTTTTCTCTCACAGCCATCCAATCCTCACAATTTCTTCATGAGAGATAATGGCAGCCGGAGTTTCAGGTATCAAGACGCTTTGACTAAAGTCTGCTCCGCTGCGCTCATTTTCGTTTCGCAGATCTGGGAAACCCCATACATCACATCCACATCGCCGTGGTCAGTTGCATTGTTGGTCTAGGAACCACAAGTGTCGACGCCCAGTTCCTCTGCGCAGGCAGCACAGCACGATCGGACCACACAATGATATGTCTTATAGCACATCCGCTATACTTACATGTCCTTTGTATACCGTCTCATTATTGAGATTTGAGAAAGCTGAAAATCGGTCGAATGCACAGCAAAGGAGTCTGGCGGTGCCGGCGAAGGGCGAGAAGAGGAAAAAAGCCCACATGTGATGTCACCTTGGCAATAAACCACTCCCGATCGGGCAAAGGGTCAAAGCGTAAAAGTCGCGATGCAATTTCGCAAGATTGCGGCGGACAGGGAATGGAACTTCGGGGTAGGCCTTGGCGAACGCCTGTTCCAGAAGATTGGCAGCCCTTGGTGCCGGAACCGTGCTCATCAAGTGATGTTTTGTCTGTCGTTTCGGATGGGCTTTGTGATTTCTCCTTCTCTTCTTTCTTCTTCAGCTTATGCGCTACGGCGCAAAACGAACGACACCGGCGACACACTCCACCAACATCATCTCAGGTCGACTACAGCCGCCGATCCCCTACGGCAACAGACGATTACACTTTCAAGGACGGCAACAAGCGAGCGAGATGGCCTCAGGGTTCTCATAGCCCACCCACCACAACCCCAGAGCGATTCCAATGGATCCGTCGCATCTTCAGGGATCGTCTTCGTCCCAAGTCAGAGAACAAAACCGCGTCCGCTTTACAGAAGAACAACCTAAACACCACATATATCAACCTCAACCAAGACGGCCGTCACCAAGGAGGAAGGCGCCCGAGGTGTACTGGGCAGATGATGACCGGGAGGATGAGCGAAGGAACGATGCAAACGATAACGCAGAAGACTCGCAGTATACTTTCTTTCGTGAAGGAACGCCAACACCGCCAGAGTACAACGATGAGCACGAGAAGGGCCTTGCGGCTGAACGAGCTGCTGCGGGCGGATCGGTAACTGGAGAATCCCGAGGCTGTCTCGGCAAGTATCAACAAAGATGGGGTATGAGGAGAGGCGTCTTGTGGGCAATCATTATAGCGGTTATACTGCTTGCTATTGTGCTTCCCCTGAGTGTGGGCCTTGGTGTTGGGTTATCGAGGTCGTCAAAGTCGTCGTCCAGCGCAGCAGAACTTAGCCCATCAAGGTACGGCATAGCTATTTCGAGTTGCTGCCCTTACATTTGCTGACACTTGCAATAGCTCACAAACTGCCCTTCCTATACCGAGCATCCAAGACTCTACCACTAGGCCCTCGCTCATTCCCAGTCATTCTCAAACGGCAGTCTCAACCGCAACAACCACCCCAACCAGCACAATCTCATCATCAAACAGCAAACCAAGACCAACAGCATATTCCGACTGTCCCGCCACCAACAACACAATGCACAGGATTCCGGGGCTAGCGAAAAGCTTTCTGCGCCTCTGCGGAGTAGACTACACCGCAGACGACCTCGGAAACTTTCTCGCCGGCAATATGGCCGAGTGTATCGATGCCTGTGCGGCCATGGAGAGGTGTACCGGCTGCTCTTGGGGATATCTGGATGGTGACAAGGGCAACAAGCACCGGTGCTGGTTGAAGGGCAATTTGCAGACTGTCAGGGAGCAACCGAGTGATTGGTGTTTTGCTATGATTCCGCGATGATTATTGATGAGACGACGCTGAAGTCGTGAGGCGTTTGGTATCATCGGAAGTTGAAGACGAAAGATGGAAGACGAAAGATGGAAGATGATGGAAGATACCCAACCCTAACCAATTCCTGGTGTACATATACAGAGTACGAACTCGGTCAAATGCATTTCTTAATGTCTAATGGTGCTCTATTATTCACCGGCACTCAACTTTCATTGAAACATGCAGCTGACTGGTGATATCAAACGGAGTGTTCACGGTGTCTTGCCACACCCAAATTCTCTTACCGCTCGCTCCATGTCAAGACGGTCTAGACAACATGTTCTCCCTTGGTTTCATTCTTTCATTCTTTCGACAAGCGGCATTTTAGAGCTTGTATCTACTTTACCTACGACATCACATGTTGCTGGTTCAATGAGTCTTGGGGAGGATACCTGCCGCCTCAAGTTCGCCAAAAACATCCGACAGCGACTTCCACGTATCCACGTATCTGAAATAAAGGTCTAACGTTAGCAGATGCCCATCATCGTG
Organism: Neurospora pannonica FGSC 7221; assembly: GCA_009805235.1. Taxonomy (NCBI): domain Eukaryota; kingdom Fungi; phylum Ascomycota; class Sordariomycetes; order Sordariales; family Sordariaceae; genus Neurospora; species Neurospora pannonica. The sequence goes on along the minus strand of RANY01000485.1, from coordinate 10,881 downwards.
GAAGAAGAAAAAGAGGAGTGCGGAGAAATACGTACCCAGTCCACCCAGCCTCCCTAGCCTTACTCATACTAACCACCACATCATAGTTCCTCCCCAAAATAAAGTCAGTAAACGCCCAAGTCGCCTTCTCCAACGAATCCTTCTGCAACCCTTCCCTCTCCGCCAGCCTGTCCCACGCCTGCTTCACCTCCTCCGTCTTCGCCCACTTCACCAAACTGATCCTCTGCTCCAGCTGACTAGGCGGAACCGACTTGCTCGCTCCCTCCAGCCCGCACTCCTTCGCCAGCAGCGTCACCGGCTGCGGCGCTTTCTCGGTGAGCTGGACCAGATTCGCCAGATCTTTGGGACCAGGAGAAGCGAACTGGTCCGCCTTAACCTTCATACCAAACCGCTTCGCCACTCTAGGCCACAAATCCTGCCAGCTCTGGATGTCGCCATTGACCACGTTAAACGCCTGATTCGCCGTCTTGGGCTCCAGCGCCGCCCACACGCAGAACTGCGCGTGCAGCTTGCTGCTGGTGAAAGAGTCGAACTTGGTATAAAAAGTCTCCGAACCTGGGAATTCCAGATCCCGACCAAGCTCCTTGTTCACAGCCGCGTAGATGCCCACATCCGAAGACAGGTTCATGAAGTTACCGCTAGCAAACCCGATGACGTCGTTGGGGTAGGTCACGGTCCAGCTGATCTCCGGGTGCTTGCTTCCCGGCTCATCCCCGCAAAAGGCCTTGAGGATGTCCTGCTGGCGATAATAAAAGTTGGGCGGCCACTTGCTTTCGTCGCGCAACCAAGGGTCGGACTCGAGCAACGGGTTCTTGGCCTGGCCCAGGTGCACGCCGTATTGCTTGCAGCCGGTAACCAAAACAATGCGCTTGAGGTTGGAGACGGCGCCCGTGATTTCGAGGGCGTCCAGGAAGTTCTGGAGCATGGCGCCGTTGACGTCCGCGTTTTCTTGCTCCGTGGCCTTTTGCAGCCAGGCGCAGAAGAAGACGTGCTCGACGGCGTCTAGGTCGCGGATGGATGAAAGGTCCTTGGCCATGTCTTGGGCGGAGTTGAGCAGGTCGATGTGATGCTGCTGGACGTTGGGGCTGCCGAAGTCCTCCTTTTTGGAGCGGGAGAGGGCGTGGATGGTCTTCCATTGGGAAGGGTGGGCGGATAGCTCTTTGACCATCTCGCGACCGGTGATTCCTGAGGGAGAAACGTGGTGAGTTCATGCGTTGATGAGGGTTGATGAACGTAGGAGTGGCTTACCGGTCGCGCCGAGGACGATTGCTGAAGCCATGATGGTTTGATCGATAGTGTGAATTTCAGGCAAAGACTTGATGCTATTACAGTGGTATGAAGAAGAAAGGAAAGCTTATTATTGAGTTTCGCTTTGTTGTGAGTGTTTTGAGTACTCCGGGAATAATGGCCGTGTGTTGATGCTGACAAATGATAGCTTCAAGTCAATTACGTCACACCGACGATTTGCTGATGAATCGCCATTTGATCGTCCCCAAACAACAAATCTATCCCTCGTAATGCATATCCAGCTTCTTTCGTCAACATAGTACTTTGACCTTTTGTCCTATAATCCCCAAGTGTATATCGTTTACATGACTGAAACGAAGAGTGAGCTATCGTCTCCCTGATCCTCAACAACAATCCTTGATATCTGGATGTATCCCTGTTCCCCAGTCAAATACTCTCGCGACCAAACCTAACCTCATCGATTCATTCATAGTTACCAATGTGAATACTTTTTTCTGGGACGAGGAAATTCAGCAACTGAGCACCGCGGGCGAAAGAACGTATGATGGCCGTCGGTGATGATGGGGCCGCTCGGGTAATCGTAGGCAATTCCTTTCCGGATGGTGGAACGGAAAAAGTCCCAATCTCAGTGGGGTCTCAATGATTATCTTCGAAGCCTATTTTCCAGTTTGAATTTGTCATATATCCGACATTCCGCGTTTGTGTCCCCTCACCTTCTGGAACAGAAAGTCAGAGCAATGAATGGAATCGATGCCATCACGGACCGCAGCGGCCCCACTGCGGTACACGGGTCTACCCGTGCCTCGCCCCCACTTTATTCGACCTCGCCAGACTCGCACTCCTAAAAAGTTGGTGCTCACGACCGGAACGGCCACACCAGCGCAACGGCCAGGTCAGGGTTAGAGGTGCAGTTTTGGGCATGAATTACCGGTCGCAAAATGACTTTTCCAAAGCAACAAAGAAGTCGAATGAAAAAAAAGTCTGACCAGAAGCAATACATTGCCCTGATTATGCTTCTGGTCTTCGTTTTATCCTAGTGGGTCGTTGAGACGTGTTGTGAACTTTCAGCATTTCGGCGTTTTGAATGTATTTGCACCTCTAACCCTAGAGCACCAACTTTAGGAGGTGCGAGTCTGGCGAAGTCGAATAAAGTGGAGGTGAGGCACGAGTAGCCAATCGGTGCAGGAACCGACGCTTGACATGGAATGCATGAGCATCTTGTCAACTTCGCCAAGACATCCCATCTTAACTCGACGACAACATCCTTCACAATGGAAACTTGGATGGCATCAGTGCACGACATCGCGCGCGAATTTTGGCAGCTCTTCCTTCCATTCCTTACTTTTGAGCACCTGCGTTGGGATAACACTATGTCATGATGTTCTATATCTGGCAGCGACGGCCCCAGACGCAAGTCCGAAGGCTCTGTTTCTCGAACAACCAGTCCTTCTTGCCTCAACACAACAGCTCTGGAAAGCCTCCTTGACCTTCCGAGTACCTTCCTCGCCATGAACAATTTATGCTTCATCGGTTCCGTCTTAGTACTTCGCTGAGCTAGGTATTTGATGGAATATTTACTGCCCCGGGTCCTGGCCATCAGCCAGTGTCATCCACATATCATCCGACACCAAGGGCGCTTCGAATCTGGTCTGGCTCCTCGATACCTAACTGCTGTGGTTGGATTGCCCCTTCATTGAGAATACCGAGACAATAGCATCCCTGTGGTGCATACTATATCGCTTTCACTGTGTCTCTACGACTGCTTGAAAGTCAGGTCGAGCTCCCTCAGTTTGGATGCGAGCACGGGATACCAGTTGTCGGGGTCAAGTGTCAACGGATGGAAGCTGCAAGTTTTTCTTCAGCTTGGGGCTGCCAGACACAAACAGAGCGGCTCGTCTCATTTCCCGAGTAAACCTCAAGCGGTGTTTGGGAGTGGGAGGTAATGACGACTGTACGACCAAACCTGGGCCAGAGTTGTCTTCGAGTCACGAGGCGAAGAAAAGCAGAAAGCACAGGTCTCATTGTGAGCATGGGATTGACGACACAGGATGATGATGTTGCTGGATCTTCCACTTGAAGCATCCACGTTTATCCTGAACATGTCCTCCGATTTCATCCTTGGTTCCGTGGGCTTGGCTGGTTCCCGATTGTATCGTGCGAAGTTCGGGATGAACAGGATAGGGTACTTGTTAGGCAGAGGTCACGGTACAGTCATGGACGAGTTCGCCGTCTTGATTTCAGACCCGGCCCCGCTCTCCTGCCTGGCCCCCGTCCGGTCTTTCGTTGTCCGGTCACTCCTCGTACCTTCCTTACATGTCAGCGCAACCTGTGATTCCAAAGGGCAGCGACGTCAGGACGGCAGCGCCTTCCTAATCTCTACCGAACCTTCGCATCTTTCTTTTCCCCCACCTTGCTTCCAGAATCTGTCCTCTCGGCACATCGGTTTCCATCACCATTCTTTCGTCTTCGTCTTAGCAATCAGGACTCTATTCCCGACGCGACAGAAGCGTGACAGACAACACCATCACAAAGATGCCAGACGACGATCTAATTGACAGGCTGCTAGCCCAGCTGCCCGCGCCATACCCACTCTCAACCGGACGCAGCGGCAATGAGACGTCGCTCCCGTCGGTCAGGAGGGAGAGAACCGGTACGGGATATTCCTCTGCTTCCTTTATCACCCTCATTCCCTCTAGTCGTTTGGTTAACCACCACAGAAGCTGCTCCTACGTTCCAAAATCTCACTCCCCTGCGCTCCTCGGACCGTGGTTCAAGCAGCGAGCTTGGTTTGTTACCTCTTTCCGCTCATACCTTGCTTTCTTTTTGTGCTCGCAATACTAAAAGGTCTCAGAGCCAGGTGAAATTGCCTCCACCCCCACCGCCGGCAGTTCGCCGTTGAATGGCGGTCACAAAGGGCCCTTGGCCATTCGCCCTGCGCCCAGAAAAGTTGACATCGTCAAAGAGCCATCGGGCATCACAAATCCCTTGTCTTCTCTCCTCCATTCACAGGTGCCGGCCGGGCCAAAGCCCGTGCCGGGAACACCTCAGGATCGGTTCAAGAACTCTGTTCTTGCCAATCCTTTGGTTGGTACAAAGACTCCGCTTGCCCCAGGAAGCTGGGGCGGCTCTCAGCCGGTGTTCCGATCCTTTGCTGGCAATACTTTCTTCTCGCAGAGTCATGAGCGTGTGAAGGAAGATGTGCACGGGGGTTTTGGGGGATCGCAAGCCCCCGGAAAGGCAAAGGCAAAGGTAGCCACGGTTGCAGTGGCTAAACCTTCTGTTGGATCGTCTGGTCGCGCGAATGACCAGACCCTCCAAACCCGCAGCACCACCGCGAGCCGCCCCTCTACCAACAACCCAGTCGGTAACATTCCTAGGGGACCGAAGAAGGACCAGCCTCAGGTTTCATTGGCGCCAAGGGCTCCAATCTCCTATGATGTAAACGCTAAGAAGACACTGTCATCGAGATGTCAGTCGCTTGGGTTTAACCCTGAATGGGTTTTGGGTGGAATTGTGGGCGGCAAGTGCAGTTTCAACGTTAAGCTCCAAGACGTCATGGTTGAATCTGACGGTTTGTATGTTGGGGAGCAAATTGCAAAGGCGGCAGTTGCAGCTAAGGCGCTGAAGGATTCGGAGCTTTGGAGAAAACTGGAGCGCTGGTCCCGTCCACCCGCGTCTTCCAAGGCCTCTGCGACCAACCATGGCAATGGATCCTCGGCTATATCAACAAACAACTCTCGCCAGAACAACTCTCGCCAGAACAACTCTCACCAAAACTTGCCCTTAGTCAAGCGAGAGCCAGGCAGCTCGGATATTGCTGTGAGCCGCACTACCGACGAGAGTGAGCGGCTCAAACTTTTGATCATGCTTCAGAAGTACATTGGGCCCTCAGTGCCCAACTACGCCGATCGTCCTGATGCCTGCAAAGCCTTTTTCGAGGGACTAGCTATGGGGGCTCGTCTTACAAGGCCTTCCCAAAGCCCTTCCAAGCAGACCCAGAACGATCGCGCCAGATCACGCTCCCCCTCGACCCGCCATTCTAGCAATTCTGCTAGCTACCGGGCCCGTTCGCCCCTTGGAGCACGTACAAGGCTCACTCCGCCGCCGGTCTATCATCATTACCCCGGTCGCCCTGATTCGAGTCACTACAGCCCCCGTAATATGCCTCTTCGCGAGCCCCCTCGCGGACCATCTGGTATTTCAAGGGGAAACACGGTTGTCAAGAAGGAGTAGGATGGACTTGATCGACAGCAACTCTGCTAGCAAGCAGAACGAATCGGTCGGGTACAGAATTACGACCATATGAGAAGGGGGTATAATGATTGCTCGGGAGTAAAGGGCAACGTTTCGAGACACATTTACCCTAGTTTCTATCCGAGAAGACCTAGTAGAATAGTGAGAAGGGGTTGTTATCCTGACTTTTATCCCCCAATTAGTCCACGCCGGTGGATGTTTACGAAGAGGATTTTAGGACATCGATTACGGCGTTTGCAGAAGGGGCGCATGGTCTTGTGAGCTTGGATGGCTTTTTTTCTGAATGGATTTGCCTTCTTGCGCACTATTCAAGCACAGTAAAGGGTCCGGCGAGATACCAGGCGCTTTGCTACTCATTCTGATGCTCTGCTATGGTTATGCTATCAGAGCGGTTTGTTTGTACGTATTGTCAGTATTTGTTGCATTGGCTGGGTTCCATTGAATGGAAGAATGGCTACTTTCACCTACATAGATAAAAAGGTGACACTTTTCCCAATTTGTGGCTTCCAGGTTAGTGGTGAATCTAGACGCCGCCGTTGTCAGTCTTGTCCGCCCGTTGGTGATGGATGATCTGCCTCCGCTGCCCATCCCGCGGTTGTCTGCACACCATGCCCATGTCCGTGATCACAACTAGGACCAGGGGATGTTGCTCAACGTCAATAGCAGGCTCAATCAAGTTAGACTTTCGGATGGCCACGAGGGATCAAAAATCAGGACCGGGACGAACCCTGATCGCTGTGGACCGAAGTAGACTAGGATCAGGCCAAATTTAAAATTACATTGCTTGGTACCTGACAATCCCTGGCGTTGTTTCAATCTCCTCCCAGGCACCCCTTCAGTTTCCTCCGGTTCCTCTCACTGTCGCTCAGATGGCCGCAATTTCTCTCCAATCCTTCCTTCTCACAAAAGTCCTTCGTTTTGAGCAGCACATCAGTGGATTGGCCTGCGTTTGACATATCCATGCTCCTCTGGTTGTTGTGGCAGTGAGTCGTCGTCCTACGGTCGTCAATCGGTCAATGGGCTCCCACTTATCAACCTGCGCCCCAAAAGGGGGCGAATATTACCACTGCGACTACTCCATTGCCGGCTTTCGTGACAATACGAGTACAATAGCGGACGGCATACCGGGCTTTACAAGTGTCGCGCTCCAGGAGGAGTTGCAGTATCTAGAACCCAACCCGGATGTAGCAGGTGTTGGTGTAAGTTGATATGCCTTTTTATTCAATCATCCCATTCTTTCTTTCTTTCTTTTTTTTTTTTTTTTTGCGACGACATTTTTTGTTTGTTCTGTTGTTGTCATTGTTGTTGTCATCCGACCCACCTTTGACCTACAATCGCTGAACATGTATACCTATAACAGACCTTAGTCGGCTTCGTCATCTCCTTCGCCGCCTCGACATTACTGGCATTAATCATCCACTCCTTCGAATGCCACGAGATCTTCGGCCAAGGCCGCAAAGGCGACCATGAGAAGCACTCGGCCAAGCACTGGTGGCACATCGCCGACACCATCCTGATCTCGTGGTCCGACCAGCAGCTCGTCCTGGGAATGGCCACCTCCATCGCCGCCCTCAAGACCTGGTGCTCCTTCTCGACCTACCACCTCAACCTCATCGGCCAGTGGCTCGTCCTCTGCTCCGTCACCCACGCCAACGCCCTGCTCGTCCACTGCAGTTACTTTCATCGCAAGCGCCTGCTCGCCGACGGCCTGCGCGTTCTTACCATCTTGACCAACCTCATCCTGTCCGGCATGGTCTTTTTTGTTAGTCGGTCTGTCGGAGGCAAAGGGATGCCCTCGGTCGCGGACCATACGCCCTTGCAGATCTTGCCGGCGCAGTGTTTCTTCAAGCACGCGATCCTGGCGCCCGGGTTGAAGTTGGTGGATGGGTACGACCAGTATTCGCATCCCAACGGACAGGCGCTGTTCTTGATGAGTTTGCTGATTCTGATTGCGGCGGGGTTATCCATGGCGGCGCATCGATGGCGCGGGAAGGGAGCGAGGAAGAGTCGATGGTCGTGGGGGTTCAGGACGGTTATGTTGTTGGCGAATATTGGCGTGGGCTTTGCGTCGCTCGTGTCGTCGGTCGAGTTGAGGGATTGGATGCATGGGAATGGGTGGATGGAGGATGATTCGGAGTTGGAGTGGTCGTATGGGCAGTTTATCCCGGCGTTGTTGGGTCTGCTTGTTTTTGTGTCGGTGTTGGAGAATGTGTTTGGTAAGTTCCTTCCCGTAGTTCATTGCCCGCCCATCCCTCCTGCCTATTGTCAGCCCGCTAACGCGTAGTTTTCGCGATTTACAGATGAGCTTCCAGACAGGAAGAGCATGGACCAGCAGAGCTTGCTACAGCTGGGTCGCGACGGGCAGTTCGAGATGGACATGCGACGATTATCGGCAGAGTCGAAGATCGATTTCAAGTCTTCACAAATCCCACAAACAACGGTTTCGCCGCTCGATCCACGACCGTTTGACCCGAACGAAGGGCGAAAATGGTGAGATGGAAATCGGGACGGCGACGTGCGAAGGGCAGAATGCCGGCAGCCGAGAGGCCCCACCTGCTCCAAATTAGCATTTCGGGGGAGTCCGTCGGGCAGTCAGTTCAACGGCAGGGCCGTGATAGCGAATGAACATTTTATGAAAGTATACCCTCGGATTTCTGTGATATCCCATAAGGCTTGGACTTGATCGTTGCGATCGCACTATTTTGGAATGTTAGACGGATGTCTTTTTCGCCCTTATCCAGGGGCAAGTGGATTGATGCGCAGGGCAATTTGCAAGGTACCGACCAATCAACGATGGCAGAATTTGCGGATGCGGGTCTTTCCCCTTCGTCCTTTCCGTCGTTCTTTGGAAGCTGACGTTGTGCCTACACGTCGTCACAGGAGCAAAAAAAGACGATTAGTTACTTCCGAGATCCTAGGCAACAAGAACACTTTAGAGTGCCACATTTCCTCTGGATGAAGCCTGGAAACAAGTTACGAACAGCACTGGTGCGCATTCTGTCCTCCTCGACGGCAGTCTCGACAATGGCTGCCCAAGCTGGCTTTACAGAGTATAGATCTGAAGCGAACTTTCAACATTAGGCAAGATGGCCGAGCGGTCTAAGGCGCCACGTTAAGGTTAACCCTTAATCCTCATCTGAGAAATCCGTGGTCCGAAAGGGCGTGGGTTCGAATCCCACTCTTGTCAATAACATCTTCTCCACCAAGCTCGGGTAGTGTTCTCTTTTTCTCTTTTAAATTTCTTCTTTTTTTTTTTGGGCTTGGCCTCTCGAGACGGTTGTCTTGTTTTGGGAGTTGCGTGTGGTACTTGCGGCTTAAACTGTCAATATGTTCTATCATAACTGCGTATTTTATTTTTACTTTCCATCTGAACTTGCATTTTACATTTCAATATACTGACCAACGCCCTTGCTGTAGAAAATGGCATTTGAGTGATGGTGGGTTAGGGTTTGTGGGGAGAGCAGAAAATGCTTGGCCTTTTTGACTTGTAAACAAACCTCAGTCCAAACTCCACAGAACAACTTACAACATTTTCAATTCCAAATTTGATGTGATCAACTCGAAGCTCGGCCGAAGATACTGTGAGCCGCCGACTCGATAATTTCTTGGGTGTTGGGCTGCTATTTCTCAAGGTTGGCTCACATTTCTTGATCTGGCGAGAACGACGCGTTGACGACAGAAGCAGAGCACTACGTACACTATTCTGGTCACGACTTCTTATCGCAACATCACATTTGACGCGACACTCCTCTCTATTCAGAATTCGCGAAAACCGCACAGATCCTAGACTTCATCATATTCGGTCATCAGTCACAACACCGCATCACATACCCATCATGGATATCCCTCAATCGAAAAGGTCCAGCCGAAGGCGCCCACCATGGAAGAAGTCCAGAATATCATCAAGCTACAGCGCTCCATCGTCATGGCCGACATCCTCAAGGTCAAGCCGGAAATGAGCGATCCGGTAAAGTACAACGCGGCTCTCAAGGAGGCTACGGCACTGGCCCTCTACAACATCTATCACGCTAAGCGCGATCGCAAAGTCAAAACCGAGGCCTTTGTAGGATGGTACATTTCCAATTTCCTGTGGATGATGTTCCACGGCGGCGTCGACCCCAAGAAAAACCCCATCCGCCATCTCGAGCCCATCGACTTTCCGGGCGAGCCCGAGTCTTTGGCGTATGAATGCTACGTGATGGGAAGGCGCGATAGAGACGAGGAGGCGCAGGACGATCAGCAAGTTGCGGCAAGTGATGACAGGGAAGACGGTGAAGACGCGGGGCACCCATCCGTAAAGGTTCCTGTCAAGCAGAGCACTCAGTACGTTATTGCGGTTGAGGTGGATGGCGGACGTGAGGTGGCTCGTCCTTTGTACGAGTACATCATCAAGTGCGCCAAGGCTTTTGGCCGCGGGTCTCATATTGTCAGCAAACTGGCAGGCCGAGCCACAAGAACAAGGTTGAAAAGCCTGCCCCTGCCCAGCACGGCTCAAGTTCAAGGCCGGCGAAGAGGGCAAGATACTGAGTTGCGCTCGCAAGAGGCCGGGTTCATTGTTTGCTTGTCACTTTGCGCGATGATCAGCCTGCCGCCAGCGAAGAATGGAATCAATAATACTTAATCATGCTTCCCCAAAAGCTCAGCCTAGTACAAGCTAAGAGCCAACTGCTCACCCTTCACCCACCTCTCCAAGTTCTCAATCTGTTGATCATACCACCCGGACAGCGTATCCTCCTCCACATATCCCATATGGGGAGTAAGCAGCACTCTGCTCCGCCCATTCTCTCCCCACTTGGTCGTCCGCCACTTGCTATCCAACGGCAGCGGCTCCAAGTTGAACACATCCAGCGCCGCAGCCCTGATCTTGCCCTGCTCCAACACCTCGAGCAGATCCTCCTCGACCACCAACGGTCCGCGCGACGTGTTCACAAAGATGGCCGTCTTCTTCATCAACTCCAGATCCTTCTTGGCGATCCCACCCCTCGACCGATCCGACAAGACCAAGTGCACGCTCACCACATCCGCAGTGCTGAACAGCTCCTCCTTGCTAACCACCTTGAACGTCTTCTCGCCCGTCTTCTCGTCCTCCACCGGCAAGCCGGCCTGTTTAGCCTGCTCGTCCGCCTTCTCCTGCGTGAGGTTGCTGCTCCAGCAAATAACCTTCATGCCAAAAGCGACGCTCATGATCTTGGCCACCGCCACGCCGAGTCTGCCCAGCCCCACGGTTCCCAAGGTCTTGCCCCGCAGGCTGACGGCGGGAACGGTCTGCCACCCGCCCGTCTTGACGGCCAGATCATCCTGGGCGATGTTGCGGGCGGCGGCCAGGATCATGGTGACGCAGTGCTCGGTGGTGCTGACGGAGCCGACGCTGCCCGGGTT
>RANY01000484.1:0-26592 GCA_009805235.1 Neurospora pannonica FGSC 7221 | reverse complement strand
GCCGGCGCCGTGCTGTCGTTCGAGACGGGCGACGTGGCGCTGAGCGAGCGCATTGTCGAGGCCGCGAAGCTCTGGGGTATTTCTGTCAGCTTCGGCTGTGTCAACTCGCTGATCAGCATGCCCTGCCGCATGAGCCATGCCTCCATTGATGCCAAGACGCGCGCCGAAAGGCAGATGCCCGAGGATATCATTCGGTTGTGCGTGGGTATTGAGGATGCGAATGATTTGATTGATGATTTGTCGCGTGCTGTAAGTTTTGCCAACCTACCCGACAGGGTTCTTCATCTGAAAGTTGAGATTGAGACTAACCTAATTCGTCTGATAGCTCGTCCAAGCCGGTGCCGTTACTCTCACGATAGATGGCTTCCACGCTAACACCGCGGAAGGCGCTGCTGCTGCTGCTGGGTCAGAGGCAGCCGAGACCACCACTGCTGCTCCTTCTGCTTAGAGAAAAAAAAAAGAAAGAGAAAGACAGAGAACGTTTTATACCATTTTTGTTGCTGTTGCTTCTTCGCGTGTCATGAGTGGTGTTTCTTAGACAGGACAAGTATGAGACGAAGAAAGGAAGGAAAGATCTGAGAGTCACTACTGTATTTGTATGGGGTGAGACGGGATGTCATGATGTGTGTTACATTTTTTATACCAGACGAAAGAGGATATGGGACGGTTTTCACATGGGTCGATCGGATGGGAGGGATGGTTGGATCGGGCTGATAGCCTGATAGATGCGACAGAATCGAAGTCGGGTTGAGATGACATGCAATGATGAGATGACAGAAAGATGGGACGAGGACAGCCGTCATCTGATGATGATGTGGAATAGAAGAAGGAAGTTTAAGATCATGATAAGCACAAGATAAAAGAAATCATCAGTGATGAGCGTGCTTATGTTTTCTGGTTTATTGTTATCCGCTAACCCAACGCAAACAAGTAGTTAGAAAGGCCTCGCTGGGACTTACTTGCGGAACACGAACGGAAGGAAAAGAAAGAAATGTAAAAACAACCTTACTCGGAAGTTTGAAGCAAAAATCTGTACGGTAGCAGAAGACATCATTCGTGAAATCATTGCTTGGGTGATGTGAATTCGAGAGAAAACCTCTAGGCGGCAAGAGAAATAGAGAAGGGTGGAAATGGAAGGAAAGGGGGTTATTAACAAACTCGCTCAACGTCCAAGAAGTACTACCCAAAACTACACCAATACCCCCCCCCCCTTCCTACTCTCCCCGTCGGCTCCCCTACTTCACCACAACCCACAACAGTTATCTTAACTACCCAAAATTCCCTACCAGACCTAACGCTCAAAGGGAAAAGGTACAGAAATGTCCTTTGAAAGTACTAACAATTGGAGCACTATTCTATGGGGCCACGACTCGAAAGAGTTTGCACTTAATGGGATGCAATCATTAACGGGGAACTTGGGCACGTACTGAACAAGACTCACTTCTTACATTAATACTGGGCATTCATTCGGACCGCAGAAATTTTTGCAATTAAGGGGTCAATTTGTGTATAAGTATATGCAGAAGTGAGGTTTGCCATATCAGGAGACATTGCTGTGGTACAAAGTCACACATCCACACACAAGTTGGATGCTGCTGAAGAGCGCATGAGGCTGAGGTAACGGCGTGTAGGAAGGTAGAAGGTAAAAAGGGGTGGCTGGTTACTGGCGAGCCGAACCGGAACCGAACGGAAGTGGGAGGGTTGGGATGGGACGGGATGGGAGATCTGCTGGATGGAGTCGGGGGGATTTTGAACCGAGATCGAGGGAGGACGAAACATGGGAGAGCAGGCTCTTGTGTGAGGGAGTGGCTCTTAGACACGTCGATGTAGACGCAGTAACGCGACTTCAAGTATGCATGGTATTTAGGGCAAAGGGACTTGGTAACACAGAGACCAGCTCGGCTGACTGGGCATAACCGGGGTGGTGAGATATGGACACTCCCTGGATAAGGGATAGGGGAAGATCATTGTGTATGGCATCTGTTCAAACCTAGAGGATGTAGGGAAAAGATCGAGGACTAAACTCATCGCCACACATCGACAACGACCGACTTTGTGTGAGAACTTTGGTTGGGAGACAAGGATTCAGTGGTAGAGAGCGCCATGATTTTATGCATCAGAGGCGCGATGGACATGAGAAGACCTAACCAGGGGTGATGAAAGGGTATGAAGAATAGGTAGGGAACAAAAGATTCATTACAACAACGCTGTCCCAGAACCCATGAATAAGAAGAAGAAAGAAAACATCATAACCGCCCGGGGGTTATCAGTCAGACAAGGGAAGCTGTGCTCAGTCCAGTGCTCATACACTCCGAAAGCCCGAAATCCCTCTCTCGGCCCGGTTCAGCCCATCTCAGCTTCGCCTCCCTTCCCGAGCCTTTTCTCGGGATGTCACACATAGGTAACTCGCACCGTTGTTGTACACATACGAAGTTTGTTGCCACCGCCATGCTTCTCCCATGCTTGTCATGCCTGCCATGCCTGCCACTCCTGCCCCGTCATGGCACAGACATGGCAGCTCAGGGTTGTGGCGGCAAGAGAGTAAATAAAGGAGAAAAAAAAGAAAGAAAGGAAAAATCCACCAGATAGAGAAAAGTATCGTGCCCTCGTACGCCCTTCGTTCCACGAGCAACGCGATTAAACGCCCCTTGACCGCCTTGACAGCCTTCCCCTCGTCACTCAACGTCCTTGCTTTCTCCGTAACGTCCTCCACTAAAATTTGCCGGATTCCTCCCCGCAATCTGCTGCAGTGAATGTCCGAGACCGTTGCTTGGTGATACATGCTGTGCGTGCTCCTGCTGCTGTTGATGCCGGTCCTTCTGCGGGTCCAGACAGCTAGGAGAAATGCCAGGGAATAGTGAAAAGCCAGCAGGGAGCCCCCCGATCTTGACACGAGGGTGAAGACTCGAGAATCCATCCTTTATCGTTCACCCTTTCCCTTACCCCTACCCTCTCGTTAGCCGCCCGTAACACTTGAGTCGTGTGTGTCCAGCCCTATCTGTCAGTCAGAGCACCAGCGAGTTTCCGAATTCTCCTCTCCTTCCCTGTCTTCTCTCCTGCTCTCCCTTCCTGTTCCTGTCCCCGTTCTCTGAAGGTCAAAACCACCCTGGATGCGTGGTACTTTGTGTATCCATCCCCTGGTGAGCTGAAAAACAAGTGAGGGAATCAGTAAACAGAAACAAACAAGAATACTGCAAGAAAACCGTGATGAAGGTCAGTAAGATCAGGGCAGTCAATGGGAGCCAACAGGTCGAGGGCCTGCGCGATAGGTAAGTGTCAGTTGCAGTGAGGTAACATACCTGACAAATCCCCCTACCCAATCAACCTTCCGCCCGTCATCCCGTCTGGCCTCTATGTACTACCACCACCGCTTCGCATGGTCTGTCCAAAAAGCGTCTCGGTGATAGGCAAATTGCTCCGTTTTCGCTCCTCCTGCCAGCGAACCAGCATGGGGTTAACAGTGGTGCTTGTGCTAGGGGGGGTGCTGTGACTGTGGTGTCCGTTGTTATGACTGACGGGTGACGAGTTGTTCCGGTCCTGCTGCTGTTGGGAGGAGGAGCTATGTAGAAAAATGGTGGTGAGGCCATGAACAACACACACTCACACTTGTCCCTTTGCCTTTCCATCTCTCTCCCTGTTACAGAACGCATTCACACAGACATCACCCCAACCCTCCTCCCGTTTCACCTTGCAAAAGCAGAGGATGTGGTGGCACCAACCCTTGAAGGTCAGCATCAATAGCTGTTGGACAGTTGTCTCTCACGCTGTGAGGCATGATTCTTTCCGTAGGAGCCTGGATTGCTCTGAGAGAGTGGGTGAATGGCCGAGTGGCTTGGGTGGCGGTTGTCGAGACCAAGTGGCTGACCAGCGTTGTAGTTGCTATGAAGATCCCAGTACTGCAGATGGCAGGAGGATGACTCGGATTGTTCGGACGTTGTTTATCCGTTGTGATATACGCTGGTTGGTGAACTTAATAACGAGATCATGAGCGGTGGGTTTGTAGTCGAGTTCTTGAATAAAGGGAAGAATGTGATGATGAAGCTGTTCCTGCTGAGAGCCAGCTTCTGACTTTCCCCTCTGATGGTGGGCGTTTCCGGCTTTTATAGCAGAAACAACACAGATCTCGCAGGAACCAAGACTCTTCAGCATGTTAAGATCGTGAAGTCTCATCATTGCTGTGATGATCCCCTGAATGGCCAGCGGCTATCAGTGAGCATCAATCAACAGGCTTGGGGCTGGTGGGTGATGAGCAATGCAGACATAACGCCCAATTCGGATCCAAACTTTACCGATAATCTAGCATGCATGTATTCTTCGTACCTATGGTCACGCGGTCAGTCATCATAGACAGGAAGACGAAAAAGATGTGGGAGATTTTGATCAGGACCAAGGCCTATCGCAGAAAGCCCCCACCACACTCGGCCAAGGTACATCTCGACTTGATACACCTCGATGTCAAGGAAGCTTGTCCATGAGCCCCAGACCTGGCCGACTATGCAGATTGACCATTGGCCGGGGTTAGGCTGGAACCTTGGCGATAAGGAGCACTCTTTGTAGCAGAGTACTACCTCCTTCGAGTCCCTCTGCCAGGCCGTAGACGGTTGACCTCGAAAGTAGTTGTCGTCCCTCTATCTACTGTGTTTTGGTGTGGGTACGCGACAGTAAGTAGTTAGCCGTCATATATAGCTTCAAGACGAGCAGACCAGAGAATGAAGCGTTGAAAGAGACCACCTACCTCCGGGTTTTGCAGTGAAGTATCAGGAACACATTATCATCACTCTATTCTCTTCTTTACATCACCCACGCTCCCCCTGCAGGCTCAGTGTTAGATACCACATGTGTGACCCAGGAAGCTGGAAATTTGTGGGTGAATCCTACGTCGCCGTCTTGCTGCTGCTTTGGGGCAACGCTGTGATCGACAGGCAACAGGGAAGGTACCGGTGCCCTCCGCCAATCGAGACCTTGAAAGAACGGGTCTGTTGTATCCTTGTAGGTTGATACTTTCCCAGGTAGGGTAATCTGCTTYCACCTAGAGAACTTCGTGTCATGCCGGGGCGCCCCGTGCCTCTAGTATCTCCGGTGTCCATGTTTCCGGCACCCTCCTAAGGCATGTGTCTTTCGCGGTCCTTCTGTTCTTCTTCGCCTCTACTTGCATCAAACCTGTGTGACACTACTTCCTTGCCTCAGGGTATATGGTTCTGTTTTGAACTTGTCAACGCCATGCGAGACTGGAGCGCAGAATGAAGGACGTTTCCGTTAAGGGTAACGGCATGGGGATCCCGGAGCAAGATAATGGACGTCAATTGGTCGCTTCGGTAGATGGCCGTTGTCGGATGTAGAAGGCTCATTTCAACGTTGTGTTGTGTTATGCCCTTCCTCAGATGCCGTCATTGGAACCCAAATCTAGCCCGCACGATCCAATCTCAGGAGCATTGCGTGATGGCATTGATTATGCCAGCAAGATGAAATGAAGTCGGTCAAGTATTGCCGTACAAACAGCTTGTACGATCCTGACCGGTCTGCAGGCTTTGTTCGAGTCTTCTCGTCTTCTGTTTGGTTGTTGGCGTGAGATGGGCTGATTAGACTCAGTCTGTTTGTGTGTTTGTTGTCAATTCATATGCATACACATACCCAAAAGCTGATCGCTCTTACGGTGCTGACCTGCAGACAGACAAGAAGATTGGATAGCTCCCATGTTCCCTCTTGACCATCGAGCCCGAGACGAGAAAATCGAACTCCGTGGGCTAGGTCTCATAATGGTAAAGGAGCGAAGGCTTGTCTGAGGCGACGGGGCTTAACCTCAGTAGCGAAGATCTATAACTGATGTGGTATTTTTTAGCAACGCCATCAGCAGCGTCGTCATAATGGGACGAGAGCTTCTGTATGTTTGCTTACTTACAAAGTGTGGCGTCTGTGAGTACCATGGTACAGTAACCAATGTGCAAAGTTAATTCCCATGCATTAGTACTTTCTTCGCCCACCTAGCCTTCAATCTACGATGTAGCTGCGGTAAACGGTAATCGTCCGTTGCTAGCCAACAGACGCCCGGGATTCTGGAGAGACGACTGTAGACACTGGGTGAATCCGACGACAAAGTCAGCTCTCGAATGCATAAGGATGAGGCTCCTGATTGGATTCGTGGCAACAGAATTTGTTCTGACAATGGATTTTTGTCTTGCATGGAGAGATGGTGAATGGAAAATCATTGCGTTGAGTGCTGGATTCAGTGAAAAAGTACGTACTCAAGGATGAAATGTCAAAGCAAGTATCATGCCCATCTGCACTCAAAGTCACAGTTTGGCTAGACCGATGGCGATGGTGGTAAAGTGCCTTCCTCGTATGGCCAATACGGTCGGAAAGGTACATATTGCTTCGATGCTGGCCAGTAACAGGTCATAATTTCGTTTGCGAGCTGCGAGCAAAGTACCGTGTCGAGAATGCGTCAACGCCGTGGGTGCTTGGTGTAACCTTGGCGATGGCTTTTCCCCAGGCTGTCATGAAAGCGCCCATCGGGATCTTAAAAGCTCCGTGACCTGGTATAACAGGATTAAACCTGGCGTTGGATGCTTCGTGAACTACCTCCAAGCTTCGATGTCCTCTATGGCGACGAGCTGGCGTGGTTGAAGTTCACAGTTTGATGTAAGACACTCAGCGAAAGATCGGAATATAGGATGTTAGCTTGGTCAACTTCTGTTCTTGCCGGAATTATTCAGTTACCACCTACTTACCGAAGCCAACGTGGATGGGAAGTGTATTGTTGTCGCCTACGCGCGTAAAGCTGTGGAGTGGCAGGAAAAGCATGTGTATGAGAATCCTTCCGAAGCAAACTTGCGCTCCCATGGCCATTTGTGCGGCCCATGTCAAGGACAGGGAGGGAAGGTAGACAACTCAAGCGAATTCAGGGCTCATGGAAAACTCTCCGACCTTTCTTTCCAATATTGAAAGGCTGTATGTTGTTAGACCACTGTTTCGCGAGCGTCTATACTGTCAGCCTGTGAAACTGTTGCACAAGCTGGCGGAGCTCAGGTATGCAATGATGGCAGGCCCACTCCGTTCCTTTGGCCCAGAAGATCAAAGACATGCGGGATGGCGAGATAAGATTAAGGTCCGGAGCATGGAAGGACGTAGCGACTGGTCGACAGCCAGGAGAGCAACCATCCCAAATGCATAGGTGCTGGAGTCAGCGATGTTGGCTGTTGGTCTGCCAGCTTCCCAGCCATCAATCAAGGTGTTGGGCGGTTTCTCGCAGGACAGACCTTTTATTCCGGCAATTGGGTTCTCTGAATTTGGTCGGCTTTGGTTACTGATATGGTCGTCATGCAGTGGAAAGATGGAGTACCATGTGATTATGCGTCAAGCCTGTTGTGCTCCTTTCGCATGCTTCTTCACATCGCGGGATGGAGCCGATTCATCCAGACGCTCTTGGTCTCCTCGAATCAGGCTAGTGTAAAGCACGCTGTGCAAATGGGAATGACAAAAGGGCGATTGTTGGGTTTTCCTGTCATAGCATCGAACACTATTTTCCAGGTGAGGGAAACAACGATTGGCCGGCATGGTTAATAATCAGGGTAATCATGGTGACATATGCCCCTGTCTATCAGTCTGTCGTGGTAGTACCCAACGGTTGACTGCCTCACATACTGATTCTGTGGACTTCCCCCATGAGTGTCTGGGAGCGTGGTGCGGCTCTGCAAATCCGACGAGCGAAAAGACAGCCGGGGGACGGCGAAGGCGAGAAAGGGGGCTGAGGAAGTTCAGTATTAGAAATGGCAGGCATACAAGTCTCGGATAAGCCACCCATGGTGAAGGGGGCGTGAAGTACCTTGATCTTCGGATAAGTTCTGACAGAGACCTCATACAGTTAACCATGTCCGTGGAAATACGGTATCCTTTCCATGGATGGAAGCATCTAGCCCAGGGTAGTGCCTTGATAATGTTCCGTCTGATCCTTCTGTCGAGACAAGGCTCGGGGTAGCTGGATAAGGCAACCCAGAACCTGGCTACTGATTTCTCCGATCAAGCGGCCGTAGGAAGTCCCACAAGGAGCCCTATGTTTTGACGTCATCCCGGCGATTCGTGGAAAAGGTAGTGTGTGGTACGGTGCTGGTGTTGACATGCAGTGTTAGCAACGCGGAAGTCGGGATGGTAACCGTCACCCAAACCCAGGTAGTTTCAAGATACGTACCATCCGGTTGTCCGTTGTTCCTTTCAATGGATGTCTCGATTTGCACACCGAGCGAGATATTGATTCTGGTGTTACCGGGGAGAGGCCGGAATGTCCACGATGCCGCGTTGCTGCGAGCAGCTCTGCCGATGTACACCTGACACCTCCTTGCGACAACCGGTGAAGGATGAATGACGCGAGAGCGGGAGAAGAAAGTAAAGAACGAATGACAGGAAGAAAGACAAGGACTTCCGGCCGAAAGGAGATCTAACCAGATGTTTGGGGTGAGAAAATGGTTGGGTTTCGAAAGAGAACAGAAAGTCGAGGATCTCTTTTCCTGGAACGAAGGTTCGGATGATGCAACTCGGATGAGCTCCAGACGGATGGGGAGATGCCACTGGGCAAGAAAATTTTTGTTAGAAATTTTCACTTAACTCTGAAGAGGAGGTTTGTGCGGGTTGTGAAGGAAGGAACGTACCAGCCTTAGGGTATCTGCTGGTAAGGCCGTATGAGGAAGTTGCGCTCCAGATACCTAGGTATCATCAGTCTTGCCCAAACATAGCGGCCACTTTCGCTCTTCGGTGCTTCCATCCATGTCAATGAACCTATCTTATCTCTACTTCTGCTAGAAACGGATAAGCATCTCACCAATGCCTGATGCTCATAGTGTCTGAGATAGATGCGCCTGTAACATGAAATGTATCCAAATATCATTCAGCAAATGCTCAATCAAAGACCTGAAAGCAATGCTCCACTAAAACTATCAAAGCCCAATGTCATTCTGACCCCGTATACCCGATTAGCCTTAGCTCCTAGAACTCCAATACAAAAATGTGATAAGTGAGGAAAAACAGGTAGTGTACTCCCTCAACTCCAAGCGGGTACCCGAGGCGCCAAAGTAAAACCGTTTAGTAGCCATCGAAGCGGTCTGGCAGCACAATTGGTGCAACCAGGGTCCAGGTATACATGCCGTAGCAGACCCACGAGCTCACAATCTTGACCCAGCTCGCCCACAGCGTGCGACCAACCGTGGCAAAGTCGCCCTGCTTCTTGTCATCCCAGTCCATGGTCAACAACGTAGCAACCCAGGCGGTGGCCAGGAAGAAGATGATGTGGAACATGGCGTAACTGTACTGAGTACTCGACCTCTCGTCATCGTTGGCCGTACGATCACCCGCATCGCTCTCATCGTCATCTGATAAGAGAGCATCTGCGGGAAGGCTTCCTTCCTCGACGGCCCTACGGAGCGCCTCGGCCCGCATCTCCCGCCGGCCTGGTTGTGTCGTCACGAGGTCATGCTCATCGTCATCGGGCAACTGGATCTGTCCCCTTCCGCTTCCACCAAGACCAAGGCTCTGGGTTGCTGCCCGTGTGGTGGTATAGGCCACCGTGAGCATGGTTGCCAGAGCGCCGAGAATGATGGTGGTAGTCCGCGTGCCCTGGCCAAGCACCAGAGGGTTGCACCGCCGGTCCTCGGTCTCATCAGGCTCCATCGAGACCGCAGACATGGTCAGGTAGGTGCAATAAATGGCCACCATGGCGGCTTGCGCAAGCCCCGCCTTGGGGTTGTACTCCTGCACTGTCGGATGCACAGATATGGCCGAAACGGCGATCCAGAGTAGCAGATTGATGGTGATTGCTGCTTGGTTCATGGAGCAGCCACTCGCAGCAAAGAAGATGTACTGGATGATGGTCATGGCAAGGGACGCGAGGTACATGCCAAGCGTCGAGCCAATCAAGATGATCCTCCAGGTACGCGAGTCGGTATCCTCAATCTGTGCCAGACAGTACTCGGCCCAGTTGTGTGCCAGGTCGACCAGCAGAATAAGGCCGAGAATGAGGAAGAGCATCGCACAAATCAGCGAGATATAGTTGCCCCAGAACACAAAGAACTCGTCCGGGATGAAGAAGGTCAGGACGATCAAGCTGAGCCAAGCAATGATCTTGGGTCCCCAGAAGCCGTTCTGAATTTTCGCGCGAGGGTGCTTGGAGGAGTTAACTCCGAGGAGAAGGCCAGCCAGCATCAGGTGAAACAAGCCGAGAGCAAAGTTGATGCGGTGGACGGCAAGCCAGCCATAGCAATCTCCGTTTCCGCAGCTGATCTTGACATAGTTCAATGTGAGGTGTTGTAGTTTTTCGATTGCCCATTTCGTGAGCATTATCCACGAGAGTATCGAGTTGATGAGAAGGATGAGGGCATATGCGATACGGGTAAGGACACTATAACAGCCGATGTTAGCCCAGCAAATTGGACGCCATAGAGACTATCATCACCAACCTGTTGCCGCATTTTCCGCACGCGCTGCAAAGAGCGGAGCATGCCGCAGCACCGCAGCAACTACCAACGAATCCGAGGATCTGTGTGACGGGAGGAAATGGTTAGTATGATGGGTCATAACGCTGAGTTCGCGATCTCGTGGTGGGGAGGCAACTTACAGTGCCTAGACTCGGTATCGCGAGCAGCGGCAGCGAGAGAAGCGCGCCCATCGCGACGGCTGGCTAGTTTCTGTTTTCGAATTGATTTCGGTCCTTTTTGCGAAGAAGAAGAGCGGAAATGTGGTCGCCGTTGAAACTTGGCGCAAATCGTATCGGCTCAATAGTCGAGAAAGAGAGGTTTGGTGATAGGTTGATACAGGTAACGAGGTCTGGAATCATCCAAGATCCCGCAGCGTCGTCAACTTGCGACCAGACGTCAGGGCAGTTGGGTTCAGCGGGCGGGTAGCAGCCCCAGATGACACACGCGGCTGGCAGAAGCCCGTCTCTCGGAACCAATCATCTCTCAGGCTAGTTTCAAGCCTCACTGCGCCACAGTACGTCGAGCGGGCTTCAATCTCTCGATCCAACTTGAATCAACTTCAGGTTCAATGTCTTCTCAGCTCCCGGCGGGTCTCGCTTGTCAGTTCAAATCAACACAAATCATATTCTCAAATTCCAGTCATTTGATGACATCAAAAGGGCACTGAAAGCAATCACAGATCCGGGTACCATTGAACTATGTATTGAATAGCAACGATACCACGTGGGCTAGTGCTCTTCCGTAACCATTTCCTCAGAAGTCGATAATCGATAAGTCCGATGAGACGGAATGCGACTTTGCATTTTCGGATCCGGATCCACGGACATGGATCCCGGGCAAGCCGGCATCCCGTCTCCAGAGGCCGGGGCAAGCGGGGACCCGCCGGCATCGATCGTGACTCCAGGACCCGTTTTCGAATCTGGGGAGCATCCAACTGTCCGGGTCCATCCATGCCAATTCCCATTACTGTACCCAACTCGTTACCCAATTCTAGACCAACGGTGAGTGGACACTGCTCACCAACAGTCATTATGATACGTGGGTTACCTAATGACGGTCTTGTACCACGATTCTGTTACTCAACTCTCATCTCACACCGTTGATTAAGGCACCGATACATGTGCTGTTCTCTTCACCTCAGCTCTGCCCCCGCCGACGGGAGAGATATTCAGGAGAGACCGTGACAGGAAGATGGTCGACTAGACTGATTATGTTTCACATGGACTGGAACCCGTGGATTATACTTGGGGTCATAGGCGGCTGCTCAGGTCCTTTATCGGAACCGGCTGCCAGCTGCCCGCAGGTGCTTGGCCAATCACAAGATGGCATTTGGGACAATGACCGCCGGGAACTCTCAATCAGCGGGCCTGCGTCACAGGGGGCAACCGCTACTAACAACGAACCCCCATCCTCCGATCCTTGGAACTAAGTAATTACAGGTTAGGAAAGTCTGTCCTACAAACGAGTATAGCACGGACGGGCTGATAGTGTCAGATAAGGCGCCTGTTGGAAGTAGGTCCCTAGTGACGACAACACACATCTCCCTCCCTCCTCCCAACATTGTCTTGATCGTATTTTCCTCATCCTATTTCTGAATTGCCATGCAAGACTTGCTGCCGACTCTCCCATCGYCGTACTAGCTTCAGCCTGTTCCAGTTCCAGTTTCCGACACCTTTTGCGATCAGGGCGCCCTTTATCGCAAAGGCGCCGCGGGGATGCTTCAGACCGTTTGATCGTGATACTTGGCCGTTCACACCTTTCGGTTATCCCAACCATGACAACTACAACAAAAACAATGCTCGACCAGCAGCTTTACCGCGCCCGCCTGGTGTCGAGCATAGCAGCAACGGCTATATCATTGGCATGTGGAACAAATGTGGGCGATTCCCCTGACCTGTCGTGCAACACAAAGCTACCACATGGGACTAATGCTAACTCTTTGCGCCGTATGCGTACTCTCGATAGTATGTCTACTCAGCATGGGCTCCTCAGTTTGCTGATAAGCTACACCTCACGACGACGCAGAGCAACCTGATCGGACTCGCCGGAAATTTGGGCATGTACTTGATGGGCGTTCCAGTTGGAATGTATGTCGACCGCCGAGGAACCCGCCCACCAGTCATTGCCGGGGCCTTCTTGCTTGGGTTGGGATACTTCCCCTTCAAGGCCGCCTACGAAAGCGGCACTGGCTCCGTTCCCCTGCTCTGCATCTTCAACTTTTTGACGGGATTCGGAAGCTGTACGGCCTTTGCTGCCTCGGTCAAAACGTCGGCCTTGAATTGGCCTCATCACCGCGGAACAGCCACGGCCTTTCCCCTGGCCGCCTTTGGTCTTAGTGCATTCTTTTTCTCCGTCTCCGGGAGCATCTTCTTCCCCGGCAACACTGGTGCCTTCCTCATGTTCCTTTCTGTTGGCACTTTCGCCCTTACTTTCCTCGGGTTTTTCTTCCTCAAGGTTTACCCGCGTACTTCGTACCGCCCGGTCCAATCCAGGCCAGGGCTCTCGAGCTCCCAGCAACTGCGCCGGACGCTATCTGAGGAGTCCAAGGCCCACGCAGGTCGCAGTTACGTCGACGAAGAACCTGGTATGTCGCCCACTGTTTACACCACTCCTAGTGGCACTACAGCACCGGCCCTCAGCGGAGGCACAGACGAGCTCGTGGAGCCCTCATCTTCTCGAGACGTCAGCCCTCCTCGCCGATCCAATGACATCGAAGCGGCCTCTGCGGAAGCAGCACAGGAAGACATTGACGAAACGTCGTCCCTTGTGTCCAGATCGTCCTCACTACCGGGCGATGTTTATGTCGAGAGCAGTGTTGATATGGATCGTTCGCATCGCGTAGATATTCGTGGCTGGGCCTTGCTTAAGAGTCTCGATTTTTGGCAACTGTTCTGCATTATGGCCATCTTAGCTGGAATTGGTTTGATGACCATCAAGTACGTGTTGAATCCTTGCTATACCCCTCTAGATACACGACTAGACCAGTCCGCTAACATCTAACAGCAACATCGGCCATGATGTTAACGCTCTGTGGAGATACTACGACAAGACAGTTGATGATACATTCCTCGTTCATCGGCAACAGATGCATGTTTCTATCCTGTCTGTCGGTAGTTTCGTTGGCCGACTGCTCAGCGGTAAGAATAATCTCCATCTCATGTTGATGGAGGATTTGCACTAACTTTGCTTTCAAGGTGTTGGATCAGATTTCCTCGTCAAGGTATTAAAGGCCAGCCGTGTCTGGTGCCTTGCGGTAGCAAGCCTGATCTTCTTCATCGCTCAGCTGTGCGCCCTTAACATCCTCAACCCACATCTACTCGGTTTCGTCTCCGGTCTTTCTGGTCTTGGCTACGGCTTCCTCTTCGGCGTCTTCCCATCTATCGTGGCCGAATCGTTCGGTATCCATGGCCTTAGCCAGAACTGGGGCTTTATAACTCTGAGCCCTGTCGTATCAGGCAACGTCTTCAACCTGTTCTACGGCAAAGTCTTTGATAAGCACAGCATTGTCAATGGCGAGGGAGAGCGCACCTGCCCTGATGGTATCGATTGCTACAAAGACGCATATTACATGACGCTTGGTGCTTGTGCTATCGGACTTTGCGTCTCACTGTGGACTATCAGGAGGCAACACATTCAGAGACTGAAAGAGGCAAACAGGACAGCTGATGACTAGGCGTCTTGGCTGTTGATTCGTTGGCTTTTTTGTCGCCGAGGATAGAGATTCACATCGTTCGTTCTAGTGATGAAGAGGAGTAACGGGATGTGTTATCCAATAACAATCGTAATGATAAACAGCGATGGAATAGTTTTCATGACAACTTTATTACATATAGCGGGCTTGTACATATCTGGCGTTAGAAGGGTACCTATATGGGCAGAAGAAAGACCATGGGTGTAGCGGCGGCATGTCCGAAGATTTGGGGGCGGTATCTAGATCACCATCTTACAATTTCATAACACTGTGAACTCCTTTAATTTAAATCAGTGAGAAGACCCTTTTCTGTTCCCAGGTATTCCATCTGACCACGCAGATTCGGTTGAAGAGACGGGAGGAAAGGGAGATGATAAGGGTGTGAACCGGCTGTAACCCTAACCCTGCGAGGAGAGGAGACTGGACCCCCGACTGGACGCCGCGAATTTCAATTTGTTTACTTTTGCAACCTTTAATCGCTTCGTCATCCCATCGCACCCCAGCTGACGCCGGCCTGTCGCAAAGCAAAACACGCGTCCTTCCGACCCCGCCGAGTTTGCAATTGCCGCCAATTATTCGCCCAATTTCAAGCAGCAGCTACCGACCTGCGCGTCGCTAGTCGCATTCCATTCGACCCCATTGCGCGCCAATCATCGCCAGCGCGATCGACGACCGCCTCCGCCAGACGACGCCGGTTGGAAACCCGCATACAGATACCCCTTCCTGCACATTTCACATCACATTCGCAGTCCGATGTCAAGGGCGCAACGCGGCACTCATTTGCTGGGACTGGTGGATTCGGATTCAGAGGACGGACTCAGCGGGCCTGCATCTACTCGCTTCGGCAGCAGCAAAGTCGCAACGAAAACAAAACCGACATCAACAATAACAAAGCCGAAATCGATCCTCAAGCAGACGACCACAACAGCCGTCAAGAAGGAACCAGTAACTAAACCCACCGCTGCGTCAACGGCCAAACAGGCGACAACGAAAACAACAACAAGACAAAAAGCCGCCTCCGGCGCAGGCGCAAGCACAATGGCTCCCGCCAAACGAAAAGCCGCTTCCACTCCCTCCGTAGCGAACAAGCGAACCGCCGCCGCGACCGCTTCCGCAAACAAAGTCACCAAAGCCTCCGCGCAAAAGACCAAACCCCTAACGGCCCGGCAAAAAGCCGCCCTAGCCCGCACCGCGCTAGCAGAGAGTTCCGGAAACGTTGCCGCGACTCCCTCTACCGTAGGAAAAGCTACTCGCACAAGTGGAAGGGGGAAGCGCGCCGCTGCCACCGCTACCATTGTGGAAGAAGAAGAAGAGATGGAGTCTACCGAGCACACCGAGACGATTTTGGAGGAGCAAGGGGAAGAGGATACGACTATGCATGATGTTACCGCTACCGAGGAAGTGGAGGCGCCGAAGGAGGCGACGACAAGGGCGACGAGGGGGAGGCCGAGGAAGGCTGCAATAGCTGTTGCGGAGACGCCGGTGTCGGTGACGGCGACGGCGACGAGGGGTGGAAGGGGGAGGAAGAAGAAGGTGGAGGAGATGGTGGTGGTGGAAGAGGATGAGACGACGCAGCAGGAAGAGGTGACGGAGGAGATACACGAGGAGACTCAGTTGGAGGAGGAGGAATCGTTGCCCATTCCGGGGGCTTGGCATAACGGACCCCCAGCGAGCACAACTAGGAAGTCGTCTTCGTTGGGGCTGGGGTTTAAGGCACATACGGCTGGGGCAAGGAGTGACGACCCGGAGCTACGGCGGAAGTTGGGCGAGATTACGCAGAAGTACGAGGCGTTGGAGCTCAAGTATAGGGATCTGAGGGAGGTTGCGGTGAAGGAGGCGGAGAGGAACTTCGATAGGTTGAGGAAGCAATCGGAGGAGAGGACGGCTGGTATGTTTATGTCTTTTTTTTCTTCTTTTTTTGTGGAACCTACCGAATGATAACCGCTAACGAACCTCTTCACAGCCTCCGACCAGCTCATCGCCGCCCTCAAAGCCGAGCTCTCCTCCCAAAAGGAAGCCGCCAGAGAGACCACCCGTCTCCAGAAACAGCTCGAAGCATCCGACTCCCAATTGTCAACCCTCAACGCCAAAATATCCGAGCTCACCAGCTCCCTGACCAAATCCAAGACAGAAATCAATGCCCTCAACATCAAGCTCACCGCCTCGCGTCAAGCCGAAGCCGCGGCGGCCGCCAAGATTGGGCAACCTCAAGTTCCCGGCAGCGCCATGAAGAACAAGCAGAACGGCAACCGCATGCTCACCATGGGCAACTCGGAAGCCATCGCCCAAGCGACGCAGCAGCACCAGTTGAAGGAGGATCTCTACTCGGATCTGACCGGGTTGATTGTCAGGGGAGTCAAGAGGGATCAGCAGACGGGAGAGGATGTGTACGATTGTATACAGACGGGGAAGAATGGAAGTAAGTCGTTGCACCCCCCTTTCTCCCCCCCTTTTTTTGTTCGTTTACGATACAGATTCACTAACAATACCTGTAACCAGCACTCCACTTCAAACTCGCACACATCAGCGCCAACTCCCCCCACGTGGACGCGGATGAGACGACCCAGTACTTTGACGAAGACCAGTTCCACTACATGCCGCAGCTCGATTCGAGCAGGGATCGCGCGCTTATCGATTTGTTGCCGGATTACCTGGTTGAGGAAATCACTTTCCCTAGACAGCATGCGGCAAAGTTTTATTCGCGGGTTAATAAGGCTTTGACGGAGACGGTACCGCAGGCGCAGTAGGTGCCGTAGGAAATTGGGATTGTGTTGGGTTTAGGGCAGGAGGAAGGGAGGATTAAGTGCTTGTAGGGAAGGTGCTGGTAATATAGGTTTGCATGTCTGGATACCCCCTTTTTACTTTCTTCTCTTGCTCGGGCTTCTTTCTCTCTTGCCGGGCATTGTTGGGTTGGGTAGCTCTGGCCTTGGGGCTTTGGGACTTTTCGGATCATCCTTCTTGTTGGGATATGGAGACAAGCTATTGCTGTTTGTCGAGGGTGGCTGTTAGTTACTCTTCTGTTGCTGTACTAGCTCTATGATATCTTGACTTGGTTTACTGTAGGACTACATTGTATCATCATGTCAGCCTCCCAAATGTTGGTCAACCTTTCTCAAGTCGTCCAGTCGTTTTCACGCGCCTACTCGATGGCCTGCACCTCAAGGCTGAACTGTCCACTTCTCCTCAGTCCAGACGCACGGAAGGTATGACGACTGTTCTACGCTCGGGTATCCTTGGCTCGTGGCTCGTGGCTGCTTGCAGAGACCCTGTGATGTCCTCGAGCCCCTGTATCCTTATTCCGGAAACATTGGAGAGGAAGGTCGTCATTGCCATCCCGATTGACGAACCACACTGGGCAGACGATTCCAAGACTCGACTTCCCCAAATTTTCGAAAGCTCTTGACAGACCTCCAAGTTCTAGGTACCGTAGAAACTCGAGAAACTCGCCAACCGCTTCTGCAGGGTTAAAGGTGTCCGACGACTATATGTACATGCTCATTGACGGCCGCCAGATGCAACTGGCAGGCCTTTGACCCTGCCTTTTCTGCACGGAGCGTTTGGCGAGTTTCTCGAGTTTCTACGGTAGCTTATGCTCACCGTGGTCCGTCCACCTTACCCCGTTCATGCCCGCTCTTGCCCGCTCTTGCCCATCCTACCCGTATCTAACCCATGACCCTTCCACTATCACCACTCTCAACTCCCGTCCTCTAAACCGCACTTACGTCACCTCGCCACTACCCCAAATCTTCCTTCTACTCCTCTCTCCCTTCCATTTATCGTCTCCCATCCGTTTAAGTCCGACCTCAGTGATTCAGTGTCCCTACATAAGTCCCCATCCTCCTCCCACCACTCTCCTCTCGATCCGGATCTTCTCTCCACCCCGTCACCGATCACCAACACCGCAAACCTACACTACCAAAACACAACTCAACCCAAAGCGCAACAAACACCAACTCAACCCGAACCAAACACTACCAAACCAACCTTCCACTTCCGTTGGGTGCACTCAAAAAACACTCACCCACCACCCACAAGCAACAATGTCCGACAAACCCTCCACCGGCACCAAGGCCGACACGAGCTCCGGCTCAGGCACCGGCACCAACAAGGGCCCGTCCACTGGCTCTGCTTCTTCGGATACCGGCAACAAGCCTTCTACCCAGGCCACCCAGACCTGCGATTGCAACACCACTGGTAGCTGCACTTGTGCGCCGGGACAGTGTGCTTGCTTCAACTGCCCGGTACGTTCTTTTTTTTTTCCCTGTTCATGATGCATCCCTTTTGCCTGTTCGCGCCTTTGCGTCGTTTCATTGGTGTCATTTCTGTTTTTGGTTTGTCTAACCCCCTTGGTGTATTGAAACAGAATCCTTCTTCTTCCTCTAAGGAGCCCAAGGCTGCGCCTGAGCCTACGGCTGAGGAGTGGACGGTTCTCTAAGTCTGTTGCGGCGTTGGCCTGGGTGAGTAGGTAGTCTGGTGTGTCTACCGCTCGCTGGATGCCGTTCACCATTGCCCACCGTCACTCAACCACTGTCGAACCAGCCCGTCTCAAGTTCCACTTCCATTCCCGTCTCGCGTCTCTTTGCGTCTGCGTCTCCGCGTCGTTGTTATATATATACACATCGATGAGGAATGCTAACCTGTATTTTGTATCCAGACCGCGACCAAGAAGCAACCTGCCTCCCAGTGAGCTTCTTGCACGACAAACACAACCCGGGCGATGATTGCTACCTCAACATCGTTGTTGTCTTTTGGTTTCTTCTTTGCATCCATCAACAGGGCTCGGAACTCTCATTTGGGATGGTTGAATGGGGAAGGCACCAGGAAGGGAAAATGGATATAACACTGTAATGTGACGGTCATGCGTAACATATGATCGGGGGAACCAGCGAAGTTGATTTCGCGGGACGGAAGGGTTGGACGGTTGATGGATGATCCTAGTTTTTTTTTTTTTTTTTGCTTTCTGTTTCTAGCTTCTCAGTACACGAGTACCTCTATTACTCCTACCCCGAGCAAAGAAATGGCGTGGGCCGGCGGGTAATTTAGGTTTTGTTAGAGTAGGATAAGATGGTTGTACACACGGGGTTAATGACTCGGGTTTACCCCTATTGCTTGCAAAACATTGTTGTGGTTCCCTCGGCAACGACGGCATCGTGATACCATCCATGATCTGGACGTAACCTTGGTAGGCGTACAGACTGATAAGGGGTTCAAATAAGGACAAGGTTATGTATGACTTCGTGTCTCGGGGTATCACCGGTTTGGCAAATATGTGATTCTTAACACGATAGGAATGGGACTGTAGCTGCGCAAGAAAAATCGTGGTATCCATTCATTCAAGGAAATAATGATATATACAGGCCCGCAAAGCAGTTACAACTTCACGGAACAATTTTGATGCTTGTTGCACCCACACACAGCCTCCTTGTGTGATAAAAACCCCCCTTTGCCCCCCGGAGGTAAGAGTGCGTGCGTGCAGCCCTTGAAAAACAGAAAGCAAAATAGGTGTGTTCACTTCGCCCCAATCAATCAAAAATTGGAAATAGATCCCTCGCCAAACTTTGTCGGATTACCAACAACACAGACCCCTTTTCTTGTCCCGGTAATGCAGTTTTGAAAAAAGACAGATCAGCTTTAAAACGCCGAAAGGAATTCCTATTTTGACACCCCCAAGTTATCCATCCATCCTCCATCGCTCGCCTTTTAGATTAGATCCAAACCGCCGTAAACGATAAAACGTTTTAGAGACCGTGGACACCACCGGTACGCTTGACCATCAGCTCACGACGCTTCCTGTCGCGCTCCTGGTCGAAGGTGATGAACTCGTCGAGACCGCAGCCGGCAGGGACCATGGGGAGGACGGGAACCTTCTTGTCGGTGACGACCTCGAGAAGAGCGGGGCCCTCGGAGTTGATGAGCCACTTGAGACCCTCGACGACCTCCTCGGGCTTGATGATGCGCTTGGCCTGGACGCCCATGGCATCGGCGAGCTTGACGAAGTCGGGGTTCTTCTGGTGAGTGTGCGAGTAGCGGTCGTCGTAGAAGAGGTTCTGCCACTGCGTGACCATGCCCTGCTCCTCGTTGTTGAGGACGATGACCTTGACGCCAATGTTGAACTGAGCCGCAGTGGAGAGCTCGGTGAGGGTCATGCCGAAGGAGGCATCACCGTCAATGTCGATGACGAGAGCATCAGGCTTGGCAACCTTGGCGCCGATGGCGGCGGGGAGACCAAAGCCCATGGTGCCGAGACCACCGGAGGTGATCATGGTACGGGGGTGGCGCCAGCGGAAATGCTGAGCGGTCCACATCTGATGCTGGCCGACGCCGGTGGCGATGTAGGTGTTGTCCTTGCGGCCCTCGGTGAGCTTGCTGAGCTCCTCGATGAGGGTCTGGGGCTTGATCAGACCGGTGCGCTCGGCGCGCTCGTAGTCGGAAAGGGGCCACTTGGTCTTCCACTCGTTGATCTTGCCGAACCACTCCTTGCGATCGGCCATGGTCTTGGCCTCAACCTGGGGAATGAGGAGCTCGATGTTGGTGGCAACATCACCCTCGACAGCCTCGGTAGCCTGGACGACCTTGTTGATGTTCTTGGGAAGAATCTCGAAGTGGACGATACCACCACGACCCTCGGCGGCGGCAGCCTTGGCAGCGGGAGCAAACTTGTTGAGGTTAAGGGTGACACGGTCGTCGAAACGGCCACCAAGGCAGATGATCAAATCGGCCTGCTGGACGGCCATGTTGGCGTAAGCGGCACCGTGCATACCGAGCATGTGGAGAGACTTCTCGTCGAGCTCATCGAAAGCGCCGAGACCGTGGAGGGTGGTGGTAACGGGGATAGAGGCCTTCTCAGAGAGAGCGCGGAGGAGCTCAGGACCGCCCTTGGACTGGACAACACCGTGGCCGGCATAGATGACGGGCTTCTTGGCGATGTTAATGAGCTTGGCGACACGGTGGATCGAAGCATCGAGCTGCTTGCGGCTCAGCTCAATGGCAGCGCGGGAGGCGGCGCTGGGAATGGTGGGGATGGCGGTGTCGGTGGGGATGGCGCGGCGAAGGATACCGGCGGTGATATCCTTGGGAAGATCGACGAGGACGGGGCCAGGTCTGCCGCTAGTGGCGATCTCGAAGGCTTCGTTAATGCGGCGGGGAAGCTCGGCGACGCTCTTCACCATGACGTTCCACTTGGTGCAAGACCTAGAGATACCAATGACGTCGGCCTCCTGGAAAGCATCGCTGCCAATGGCGGTGGTGGGGACCTGGCCGGAGAAGACGACCATGGGAGTACCGTCGGCAAGGGCATCGGCCATCGGGGTGACGACGTTGGTGGCACCGGGACCGGAGGTGACGAGGACGACACCGGGCTTGCCAGAAGCACGGGCGTAACCCTCAGCCATGTGACCAGCACCTTGTTCGTGGCGGGGGAGGACGAAGTCGAAGTGGGGAGAGTTGTAGATGGCATCGAAGACGGGGAGAATGGCACCGCCAGGATAGCCGAAGATGTGCTTCACGCCGTGTCTGAGCATCATCTCGTGGAAGATCTCACCACCGGTCTTGCCGATGAAGCTGCATAACAGATGTTTTGTTAGCCCGGCATTTTTGCAGGCTCGTTAACTCGAATAGGGCATCAAACGTACGACTCGTCCATGTCGGTCTTGCGACCGACGAGAGGCTGAACATTGCTGGGTGTAGGCTCAGGCTGGAAATTTTGGCTAGGAGTAGGTCTGGCCTCGCTGTGGTGGTTGAGTATGTTAGCATTGTTGTGTATTCCGGGGTGGTCGTGAGTCACCGATATAGGGGGGCAGCGACCGGGGCAAGGGATGTTTTGGAGAAAGACATACGCGGCGGCAGTAGACTGATTCCTCGTTTGCACGGAGCGGTTTGTGAGAAGAACAGCGGCCCTCTGGGAGGCAGAGAGGGTGGTACGCTGGGAGATCTGTTGCGCCTCAGTCAACGCCTTCAAGGCGCGAGCGGCCTGACGTGATCGGAGCATCGCGGCCTTGGAGGAGGATATATGGTATATTGGGAGCGGTTGGGAGGATTAAGTGCTGCTACACGCGGGCGGCGGGGGGGGACCACAAGCTATGTAACAGTGGCTTTGTTAGAGAAATATCGTCGGCTGAGGACGCAGCAGCAAATAGGTATTAGGGAGGATTGTAGGTGATTCCTGTAATACTAGGAAAACACCAAAGGGTCGATGATGGATGATGGGTTTGGCGAGGAATGGGGAAGGAAAGAAAGGGGAGAAGAAGACTTACGAATGAATCAATGCAGTGGTGGTCAGTGTAGCGACGGGACTCCAGACCGAGACCGACCGGGAACCGGGAGCAATGTGAGTCGACAGCCGCTCAAAAATTTAATTCTGGCCGGCACGATAGTCATAGTGTGGGGTATTCTGGTCGCGACAGTCAGGCCTTTGTGGGGTTCACAGCCAGATTTGGTGGGTTTCAGCCAATGACAGGCCCCTTGCTGGCTTATTGCTGGCAATGTGTAGTGGCGATTTCGGAAGCAACCACTGCGGTGAACGAGCTTGTGATTGGCTTTGAGTTCTGCCGATTCCTTTGAACGTTTTGACGTTTCTCATCTTTCCACCAGAAGGCAATGGGAATTCGGTGTGGCGGTTGTGAATAGGACTTGTTGACTCTCTTGTTCCATCTTGTAGACGCACTGTTTCGTCTTGTCGTCTACGAAACAGCCGGCTCCTTCTGTCCGAGCCTCACCAAGACCCGTCATCCCTGTTTAGCTTCATGGAGACCAGATATACCATCACCAAACCCATGCCGAAAAATAGCAGGACGGCAAGTTGGTTCGTTTTTGGGAACACACGCGACACAGCGGACAACCGACGGAAGAGGGTGCGGTTGTCCAAGTTGGAGTCATCCAATATCCCGTCGGTACGACCACATGCATCAGGCACAAATATGCAGGACAAGGCACCGTCAAGACCAATCACGGACGGCACCAAGAAAATCACAGGCACGGCACTCTGCAACGGGAGCGAGCGCAACTTGATGCGGTCCGATGTGTCCTTTTACATATTCGGGAATCCGTCATGAATTTGTAGAAAAGGCCACGATGTTTCGTTAAAGAACGGTAAGTGGCAAGTCACAGGAATCATGCTTTCCATGATCATGACTAACAGTACTTTACTTCATCGTAAATGTCTGCCAAGATCATAATCAAATATTGTCATGACTCGAAAATGGTGAATATTTAGTCCGACAATGATGTGGTCGTGGGACTGCATTCCACATGTTTGTTTGTTAGCAGCCACGCTTCACCGTCCACGTATTGGGCCAACGCTACTGGTCCCCGTCTCCCTGCATTGCTAGTGTCACACATGGCAGCCGCAAATCCTCAGAACAACGAACATGTGCGGGGCGTACTCTGAACCTTCGACACTTTCTCGCTTGATGCTCTTTCACTGTTTCTGAATAGCTTCATTCTCACTACCACAAAGTCAACAATAACGAAAATCGACATAGTGAGGTTTGTCTAAATGCTCCGACGTCGCTCCCCGCCAACCATATCACAAACCGTCAAGGTCCTCTTTTAAGAGCTATGGCCCGAATTGACCAATCACGTCTCCAACATCGAGCTGCGACAGTCGGATTGCTACGTCCGATATCGCTTATACCGCCTCCCCGCAAATCCACTTGCGCTGCCGTCCACCCTTTTCCCTGGCCCCACCCAATCCACGCCAAACCCACCGAGTCCACCGATCCACGGCTCCAGAATTGTTGCTTTGAGAGCCTCCATCCATGTCCATGTCAACAACAACCGCCGAACATCAGGCGAACATGTACCGAAGGCCGTTTTCCGCTCTTGGCCATCTTCTACGCCAATATCGACAGGGTTATCGCTCTCTGCAGGAACATCATGACGCTCGTAGCTGACGGCGTCACTCCCGTCTTGACAGTTGACGTGACCGGCGATAAGAGAGACAACACCGCGAGGCATTGGCGGTGATAGTCGAGATCTGCTATCTCCGTCCCAGGATGGTCTTTTCGGGTGTGTCTGTTCCACTCGACATGCGGTGCGGTGGGTAGGGGGAGGTTGCTGACACTAACATTTTTAGGTGGTGAGTCAACTTCTTCAGATCAAGCGTGATTCGACGCCTGTCTTCTTCGGCCCTGGGTTCGACTTGTCCTGAAGGGGAAGGTCCACTGTCCTTGTCGTGATATAAATTCTGGTACGTAAATTGTATGCCGTTCACCAAGTCCAATGTCATCCAAGGCTTTAACATCTTCACCCAAGACAAGAGAAGAATGACATTGGGTATCAGATCAAGACACTCGACTGTATCACTAACCATTCGACCGAGATCTTGAAAAGAAACCAAACTAACATTTCAACATTAACTTATCATAACATCAAACATTACCTTATCCAAACATTCCACAATCAAAGATCCCATCATCCAGCACATGTTTAGCCACCAAGACCCAAGAGACCACCGCTCTTCTTCTTGCCGGCTCCAGTCAAACTCTTGGTAAGGGAACCAAGACCAAGACCCTCAAGGACACGGCTGAGACCGAGGGTGCCCAAGAGGCCATCGATGAGACCACCAAGACCAAGGCCGCTCAGCTGCAAACCTCTGTTAGCACCATTCGCCAGAGCAAGAAAATGACGGGTAGAGATATGTAGACCTACCAATCTGCCAACAAGGTTGAGAACACCGCTCAGGAGCAAGCCAACAGCAGCCAGGATCTGGAAGAGTGGCTCATTAAGAAGACCCCAGAGAGGGTTGAGCTCCTTCTTCGCATGAGGCATGTCTTCAAGCTTCTTCTTGGCGTTTTCGATGCACTGGGTAACGTCACCAGTGAGGTCCTTGAGGACTTCGGCCAAGTGGTACTCCTCAGGAGTGGCCTCACGCGCCGCAGTCTTGTGCTTGGCGTTGGCTGCGATGCGGCCATCAGGGTCGAGACCCTTGATGATGCCCTTGGCCTCGGTGAGGATGCGACCGCCTTCCTCGATCAAGGGCTTAACCTCCCTGACGAGCGCCTCTTCATCACGCTCATCCTCGGGAGTGCGTTCGGCCTTGTCGATTTTCTGTTGTTGAAGAGTAGCTGGTCAGTGACTGCTAGGTAAGTGGTCGGAATTCATATGGGGGAAACTCACCTCGGTGATCATCTTGCAGAGCGGACGAATCTTGTCGAGACACTGCTCGATGCAGACAGCCATCTGCAGAGCCAGCTTCTTGTCCTTCTCTGCCTGCTCTCTCTTCTCCTTGTCCTCAGGCGACTCCTCGTCTCTGATGTCCTCAAGGAGGGTGCAGTGGCCGATGACAGTGCCCTTGTAGTCGATAACGTCTCCGTCATCGTCAATCTCCTTACCGGAGCAAGACTGCGGGTCGCCAGAGGTCAACTTGCCGATGATGTTACCGTCTTCGTCGACAACGTTGCCCTCGCGGTTGACCTTGCGGCCCGACATGGGGTTCTTCTTCCTCTCAACCTCCTCGGGCGTCCAGCGCTCAGCATGACCGAGGACGTTGCCGTTCTTGTCGAGGACATCACCATCGTCATCGACAGGACGACCAAAGAGGAGCTTGGGGTCGCCATTGACGAGACGGCCGACGATATCACCACCAGGAGTGACGATGGTTCCATCCTTGGCAACAGTGCAGCCCTCAAGCTCAGAGAAGGGACCCTCCTTCGTACCCTCGCGCTCGCCCTCGGGCACAAGATCGGCCTTGCCGAGGATATCACCGCTCTCACTGAGAATGTTGCCGTTCTTATCGCACATGCGACCAACCATCCTCTTCACATCACCCTCCACCACGCGACCATAGATGACTCCCGAGCCATCAACCACATTGCCTGCCTTATTGACCCTCTTCCCTGCCAAAATGCTCTTATCCACCTCGGGCTCGGGCTCAGGCTCCTTCTCGGGTTCTGGCTCCCAGCGTTCCGCGCGCCCAATCACATTCCCGGCCTTATCCATAATATCGCCATCCGCATCGACGCTCTTGCCTCTCAACACCTTCAAATCGCCCTCGACAACCTTACCAACCCACTCCCCATTACTGACCACCATCCCGTTCCCGTCCACGACCGCATCGGGGAACGACTCAAAGGGCGCCGGCTCCTTCAGCATGTCTTCCCGCTCGCTGTCAGAAATCGGCTCCGCCTTGCCAATCACCTTCCCGTTGTCGGACCAGATGTCCCCGTTTTCGTCGACCTTCTTGCCGACGAGATACTGCAGGATTCCTGAAACGACGCGCCCGACGATCTTGCCATCGGAATCGATGACGTTGCCGCCCTTGTTGACTTTGCCGTTCTTCAGCACCGAGAAGTCGAGCTCCTCGGCGACAGTGACGGACTCGCCCGTGGGGGCACCCTCACCGGTTTGGTCGGTTTCGCCGGTTTGGGTTGGCGCGGTGGCGGTGCGGGTGCCGTAGTCGTAGGTGGTGGTTCCGGTGCCGGTTTGTGGGTACTGGTCTGTGGC
>RANY01000483.1:0-48269 GCA_009805235.1 Neurospora pannonica FGSC 7221 | reverse complement strand
CAGGCGACGGCGTCGACGCCGAAGCGCTCGTAGGCAAACCGGCGCACGGGGTCCGTGAGCGTGTCCACGGCTGTTTTTAGGTGTACGAAGTAATTGTTTACCTCCTCTTGACTTTGTCCTTGTCCTCCTGTAACAACTTTGTCGGGGTGGTAAAGCGCCGCCAGCCGTCGRAACCGACTCTTGATCTCGCGCTCGCTCGCGCCGGGGCTGACGCCTAGGTCGCCGTAGAAGTTGGAGCCGCGCACGACGAGCTCGTAGTGGGCTTCGTAGATGGTGTATAGGAGGTAGACGGTCACGACGAGGATGTGGATGCGACGGCGGTGTTCGGCGTATCGAGGGGTCCCGGGGGTTGGGCGCGGCGAGCCGGCGCGGATGGTGATGCCGTAGTAGAGCGATTGGACCCAGCCGGTGACGAGGTTGGGCAGGAATGTCCAGCCGAAGAGGGAGAGGAGGTCGGACATTTGCTGTTCGAGCTTCAGTCGAGTTCTGGCAATGATATCTCGTTCGCTCAGTCGGTTGTTGGGCGAGTTGTCCACGCGCGCGGGTCGTTGTGTTTGTAAGTCGTGGAGAGTATGTTTGGCTCTTTGTCACCTGGACATTGCAAGATAAGGTACGAATGCGACAGAACCTGAAACTGTGAGAAAATCACGTCAAATTGGCTGGATAGAAAGAAGAACGGCAGCAGATGCAGGGAGCTCTCGTAGGTTGCAATCTGGCCAGGCTGCAAAGGGCCAGTTGTTTGTATTTTGGTGGTTCTTTTTAGTGGTGTTTAGCGCTAATAAACAGTGAAAGTCAAGTTGGCCTCATCCCTCCACATGCGACCCACCTCCTGCAAGGCTGACGGAGCTACAAGGGCTTCCCTTGCGTCATGTAACAGGGCTCCCGCGGCAGGCAGACCGGCTATTGACCGGCAAACTCGGCTATCTGATTTGATCGGTCTTTTTGAACCGGCCGGCAACTGTAACATTCACATGTCGGCCCTTCCTTCAAGCAACAGGCAGCGTCATCGCTCAAGAGCATCCAACCAGTGTTATAAGTCAAATTAAATCAAGTCGGGGGTCTGGCTTGGTCTGATTTGACTATTTTGAGGGTGGACTTGCTTGTTTAGAGGGTGAACTTGATTTGACTTGTTGAACTTGCATATTCGGACTTTGGGGGTAGGGGAGGGAGGGGAGCATAAGAGAAGGGAGTCCTAGCACTAAATAGTTCAATACTATAGTATATTAATACTATCCCCTAGTAACCGTGGTCATTTCCCCTAGCAACCGCAGTCATTTGCATTTGCACCCGATCATTCTGGAGCAGTCTGCACCCAAAAGCACCGGGATCGTATGTTTCAGAATAAAAATCTATAGTCTGACGAATAACCAAATCAACCGAGTCAAGTCGCCTTCTGGACTTGATTTGACTTGGTCTCGACTTGACTTGTGTGTAACACTGCATCCAACAAGTTAGAGAAGAGGGAGAAACCACAAATCAATTCATAAACTCATAACGCAACGACCCTCGCGGGTGTTTCAGAAAAATGAAAACCGGTGACCGAAATGACAAATACAGTAATCCATAACATACACAACTATCGTTCCTCGTTCCTTCTTCTTGTTCTTCTTTGCTGTTCCAAGTCTTCGTATAGCGCGTGGGATCTTCACCATCACCACCGCTGTCGTCCCCTTTCATCATTAAACACTAAGCAGAGGTAGATGTTCGCCTCATCATTATCATCAAACCAATATGCCGATTATTAAACCACAGCAGCCACCCCCTGAATCCGAAAAAATAGTAAAAAGACTAGGTGTCAGGCCTTTAACTGCTGCCAAAGAAGCGCCTGATGGCAGCCCTAAAGCCAGTTTTCTTGCCTTCCTTTGCTTCTTTCCTTTGCTCTTCCCTCTTTTGGCGGTGAGCCGCTGCCTGTGTTGGTGACTGAGGCTCCGTACCGCCAGCCGACGAAGTGGGGGACACGGCTTCTCCAGACTCGTCCGATGCGGTGGATGACTGCTTCTTGGACTTGAAGATGGACGAGATAGAGCTCTTCTTGCTGTGTCCGCGCTCCGTGCCCTTGTTCTCCTTGTTGCTTGCATCCTGAGACTCCCTCGATTTGAGCGATCTCCGCAGTCTTGTTGTGCTAGACCGCCCAAGCTCCGGTGAAGAGGATCCCTGTTGAACGATGGTCGGGTCCGATACGGTCTCAACGTTCTTGATGTGAGCGTACTTCTTGCTGGCGGTGGGTGATGGAGGTTCGACATCCTTCCCCTTTCCTTTCACATCCGCCTCGGAAGGCACTCCTGAGAGACCAAGGGCGTTGGTTTCCGGCTTATCAGCTGTGGCAGTGGCAGCTGGGCTTGAAGAATCGGTTGTGGCGTAGACGACTACTGCTGCTGCGACCATCTCCTCTGCTTGCTTAATGGTGTTCTTATCCTGCCCCCGCTCATTGCGGGCGCGGCTCACTTCCTGAGCCACAGGATCGTCAAGATCAGGGAGAACGACAGCAGATGTGGGTACACGCTGGT
This sequence comes from Neurospora pannonica FGSC 7221, assembly GCA_009805235.1. Taxonomy (NCBI): domain Eukaryota; kingdom Fungi; phylum Ascomycota; class Sordariomycetes; order Sordariales; family Sordariaceae; genus Neurospora; species Neurospora pannonica. The sequence continues at coordinate 45,762 of RANY01000483.1, read as the reverse complement.
CCACCGAGACTTGGTCGGTTGTCCTGTCTTCTGTTGGGAGCCTTTGGGGATTAAGAGCGTTATCAGTCTGTGTTCCTTCCTGGTCAACGGACTGGATTGTTTTTTCCTCACCATCTTCAGAAGAAGCTCCCTTCTTTCCATCAATTTTTGCAGCTTCTTCTTCAGCTGGTGCTTCCTTCTCCACAACGTGGAAGGATTCGGAGAGCGGCACCGTCTCATCAACGATCTCGGGTGCTTCAGCCTCTACTGACGAAGTCGACTTGACATCCTCAGCGACAGCCTGGGGAGACTTGGGCTCGGGCCTGGGGCGCTCAGCAACGAGTGAGCCAGCCTCAGTTGAACCGTGAGCCACGGAACGCTCGAGTGTAGCGACCTTTGGTGCAGAATCCGGGATGATGGGCTTGGCGACTTCGGTAACCTTGTCTGCGACGGGCTTGGCGACTTCAATGACCTTCTCTGTGACGGGCTTGGAGACTTCGGTGACCTTGTCGACAACCGCAACAGCGGCGGCTCCCAGAGCACCAGCAACAGCAATGCCCGCACCGATGGCAATCTCCGTGGCATTGGACTTGCTCTCGTCGGTGTCCTTCTTCTCAGGTTCCTCGGCAGCCTTCGAGACGGACGTGTCGTCAAGAGCGGACTCGGGCTTGTCGGTAGCTTCCTCTTGAGTCTCCGCCACCGGAGCCTCCTCAACAGCCTGTTGAACGCTAGCAGGTTCCTCATGGCTGACGGCGTCCGTGGGTACTTGGACGCTGTCATTGGATGATTCCCCTTCAATGGCAGTCTTGTCCTCACCTGTAGTCTGCTCCTCGGCAACCACCTCCTTGACATCATCATGCACGGGTGCAGCAACTGTATCTTGGATCTTGGCCTCGCTCGACTCATCAACCGGCAATACTGCCTTTGACTCACCGACAGTTTCCTCAACTGGAGTTTGCTTCTCGTCGTGATCCTCAGCCTTGGCAGTGACGGGCTCAGACGCGTCGACCTGGGCGATATCGGTAGCCTTGACTTCGGGAGTAGATTCTGCGACCTGAGAGACCGGTTCAGCCACAGTCTCAACAGGCTCAGCAGCATCGGCGACGCTCTTGGTGGCGGATTCGGTGACAACAGGCTCGATAGCCTCGGTGGCGGACTCGGCRGCAATCTCGGTAGGCTCGACAGTAGGCTCAGAAACAGCCTCTACGGTGGGCTCAGGGGCCGTCTCAGGAATAGAGGCAGTGGCAGTCTCGGTGGCGCTTTCGATGGAAGGCTCAGCCGCAGTCTCTTGAACAGGCTCCTCTTTCGCGGTTTCGGCAGCAACTTCCTGCTGCTCGGGCTTGACTTCCTCAGACTTGACCTCCTCGACGATTGGGGTCTCCTCGACGGGCTTGGATTCTTCGACAGCCTTGGGCGCCTCGGTAGCGGGGGTCTCCTCGACAATAGGGGCCTCTTTGACGGCGGTCTCGACAGCGGGGGTCTCCTCAACGGCCTGGGGCTCCTCAACAGCAGGGGCCTGCTCGGAAGTCTCGACCTCCTCAGCAGCGGGAGTCTCCTCGACGGGCTTGGCCTCCTCGACGGGCTTGGCCTCCTCGACGGGCTTGGCCTCCTCGACGGGCTTGACCTCGACTGGCTTGGCCTCCTCGACGGCCTCGATCTCCTCAGCAGCGGGGGTCTCCTCGACGGGCTTGGCCTCCTCGATGGGCTTGGCCTCCTCGACAGTCTTGGGCTCCTCAACAGCAGGGGCCTGCTCGGAAGCCTCGACCTCCTCAACAGCAGAGGTCTGAACGGCCTGAGGCTCGTCAACAGTCTTGACCTCCTCAGCAGCGGGGATCTCTTCGACGGGATTGGATTCTTCGACGGGCTTGGACTCCTCGACGGGCTTGGACTCCTCAACAGCAGAAGTCTCAACGGCCTGAGGCTCCTCGACAGACTTGGGCTCCTCGGTGACCTTGGACTCCTCGACGACGGGGGTCTGCTCAACCTCAGCGGTCTTAGACTCCTCGACAACGGGGGTTTCGGAAACAGCCTCGGGAACGGCAACATCTTCAGAGACAGGCTCCTCGGCGGCAGCAGGCTCAGGGGACTTCTGCTCGACGTCCTCCACCTTGGTCTCTTCCTCCGCCTCGACAGGCTTCTCGCTTTCGACAGATTCCTCGACCTTAGCCTCGCTCTCCTCCTGGGCAACGGGCGCCTCGGGCTTCTCTTCGGGAACCTCAGTCTTTTCCTCGGCAGCAGGGGCCTCGACCTTCTCCTGCACCTCAGCCTCCTGCTCAACAGGGGCCTCAGCGGAGGGAGCCTCAGGTTCCTCTTCCTTGGCGGGAGTTTCAGGCTTCTCCTCCTGAGCTTCAGTCTTGGTTTCGGGAGCAGATGTCTCGACCGTCTCCTCAGAAGCAGGAACCTCGATTTCCTTAACAGCAGGAGCCTCGACTTCCTCGACAGCAGGAGCCTCAATCTTCTCCTCGTGAGCAGGGGTCTCAACCTCCTCAGCAGCAGGGGCTTCAGTCTTCTCCTTCTCGACGTTGGTCTCCTCGGGAGCAGAATGCTCGACCTCCTCGACAACAGGGGCCTCGACCTTCTCCTCGTGAGCAGGGGTCTCAACCTCCTCAGCAGCAGGGGCTTCAGTCTTCTCCTCCTCGACGTTGGTCTCCTCAGAAGCAGGAGCCTCGACTTCCTCGACAGCAGGAGCCTCAACCTTATCTTCGGGAGCAGAGGTCTCAACCTCCTCAACAGCAGGAGTTTCGGTCTTCTCCTCCTCAACGTTGGTCTCCTCAACAGAAGCCTGGGTCTCCTCAGGAACAGGTGTAGCAGTCTCCATCGCCTCCTCTGTCGTTTCGGGAAGATGGAAGAAAATATGAGAGAGACCACCCTTGCTTTGGACGGGGATCTCAGGGTCAGGGACCTTGGCATCCTCCTTGACCTCAGCCTTGACTTCAGAAGCCTCAACACTCTCAAATGGCGTGCTGTCAACTTCCGGCACCTTCGTCTCCTCGACAACTTCAACCTTGGTGTCGACTGGTTCGGCGCTTTCAAGGACCTCCTCGGTCTCGGGAACGACTTCAGAGGCGGGCTCGGGGGTGACCTCAGTAGCCTCAGGTACAACAACCTCAGGAGCGGGCGAATCTCCCTCCTTCAATTCGGCAACCTCGGCGTATGTCGGAGTGGATTCATCCTGGGCGGTTGTTGTGGTGGTGGTCTCTTCCTCGGGCTGGGAAGGAACTTCCACTTCGGTGCTGACGGGTTCAGGGACGGCCACAGGAGCCTCCTCGGTTGTCGTCGCCGGTGTCTCTTCAATTGACTCTGGCGCAGGGGCTTCCTCGGGCTTCGACTCATCGACCTGGGGCTCGGCAACGGGCTGTTCGACCTCCTTTACTTCCACGGTCTCAGGCTCCGGCGCCGGCTCGCTTGGTTGGCTAACCTCCTCGGGTTGCTGTTCTTGCAGTTGCTGTTCCTCGACGACGGGCTTGACCTCTGGTGTCTGCTCGGCGGTCTCTGTTTGCGCAGGCTGCTCTCCAAGGATAGAAGCGATAGATGTCGAGAGGTCCTTGCTGGTCTTGGACTTGGACTTCTTCTTCTTCTTTTTCTTCTTCTTTTCGGCGTCGTTCGGGGTGCCGCTATCCTCGTGCTCATCATGGGCAGCCTCGTCCCCTGTTGCGGGCTGAGATTCGGCCTCGGCCAACGCCAGGGCCCTAGCAGCAGCCTTCTTCGCCTTCTCCTTTTCCCTCTTCTTGGCGTTCTTCTTGGCGTTCTTAGAGGCGGCAGAAGCTCCCGGAGAGCCTGGAGAGGTGGGAGACATGGGCGAACTCAAGTCATCGTCTATAGCAGTGATCAGTATGACTGAGACGCTACGGATGCAGCTCGGCCATGTACACAGCACTTACCATCGTGGTGGTTGAGACCATTTTGTGTCACCTCAGATTGTGCCTTGTCGGAAGAAGTCACGACGGAGAGGGCCTGAGGTGTGCTCTTACTATCCGCCATGCAGAGCTGTGTCGTCGGGGTATCGGAAGGCGGCAGAAAGGTAGGGAACGGCAAAGAGAGGCGGGGCCTTGGACGGCAGTGTTTGGCCTCCGTTCAAGATCTCAGCGTGGGAACGGAAAAGGGGAAACTGTCTAAATATGTGGTCGTTGTCGGTCGTATAAGCCAAGTATGGCTAGCTTGTGTGGTGTCACGTCCTGTAGTTGGCCGCGCAAACGGTCCCAGAATCAGAATCAAGCTCGTCAAGTTACAGAGGATGGGATGAAGAGGTGAGTCTGGGGCACCAGTCTTGGGCTGGATGAACAAATGGCGCGGGGCAATGAGCTAGGGGAAGCTGATTGCGAACAACGACAAGGCGTACGGAGAGTGAGAGAGGACGGAGGGAGAAAAAAGGTTTGTATTCACCTCGTAAGTCGTAACGGGTTTTCAGGTCGGCGATGGGGGGTATGACTCTCGGAGCCGTTTGGTTTTACAGGTGAAACTCCTAGGGAAAGGGGATCTAGTAGAGTTGAGGTTGGAGTGTAGCAGGTGGAAAAGGGACCCTTGGGCAAGTTTCGAGAAGAAAAAAAGCGACTGGGCTTGGCACGACTGGAGTTTCGCAGGAGCGATGGACTCAGAACTGTGGATGTTGTGGACTTTGTGGACTTTGTGGACTTTGTGGACTTTGTGGACTTTGTGGACTTTGTGGATGGGGATGGGACCACCGGCTCGACATTATGAGTGGTACCTGCCCACACAACCCTCGACAGTCGACACAACCAGGTCACAACCACAGCTTTCCCCCTTCTCGTTCCGCTTTTGTGCCCTGATGCCCTCACTCCCCCGGCCTTTTTGGGCTCTTCTGCCCTTCTCGCAGTGTAGGTTATGAGTACCGCCGCGGCCGAATGGACCGACGTCGTCAACAAATTCCCTTTGCGACCCTGGCTGCAACATGGGGTATTTCCAATTGGGAAGGGTTCCCCATCGTTACGGCTCCTCACGGCTCCCCATATTGCTCGCAGCTTGCCGCGCGATTGGATGGCGCCGACGTGAGATTGGGCAGTGACCCACCACATCTCCACCAGCGCTCTCATATTGACCACTCACCGCATCGGATTCATCGCCCGCCTTGCGGCTTTGGGATCAAGGAGATCCGCCGCCCTTTGATCTCTTCTTTCTACAGCAATTGACCCTTCCTATTAAATCGACTGTCTCCTCTCAATAGAACGACTGTCTCTAACCTGAAAGGGCAAGGCAGTCTGGGAGGCAGTCTCTCGTTTAGTTTCTTAGCGATGTCGATCCCCGCTAAATCTCCTGTAGTGGAGCATGGTTCAAACATTTAGCTATATATACGTACCTAATAATGCATAGCTGGTACTACATAGAATTAATACCAACAATTTACATATAAGCTATATAAAGATGATATTTTAGAGGGTTTTAAATTTATATAAATAATAATATGAATAGATAGTAATATAGCCATTATTATTATTGGTCTTATATACGCTAACTAACTATATAGTTTACCTAGTGGGTATGTGGTGCTGCTTCCGTTCTTAGTCAGTGGGAAAAACCGTACCATAGCCAGCTGAAAATCCTCCGCTTCTCTGTAATATAGCCATTAAAATTCGATAATTATTTCATTATACTTCGTTACTTTTGTTTTCTTTTATTTAGCGACCGCTTTACTAATTATAGTAGGCGTAATATTAGAAGGAGGTAGCTATATATTAGAGGATATATTTAAATAATTTGCGTAGTGATTGTAGTATTAAAGTTATTCCTTTAGATTCGTCCTTATATTTATATATATTCCTATATTGAAATTATCGCTAGATTTTCCTATTGAATGAATATTAATCGCTCTAATTATATTACCTTCTAGATAAGTATAGGCTTCTTTATAACTATAGTCTTCGCCTTCTTATTAGGCAGTATAATATTATATAAGGGGTTATAGCGAATAAAGGTATTACGTTACTCGCTAATATTAAATACGCTCTATAGTAGAGGTTAGGCGCTGTCATCGCCCAGTCAGATGGGTTATGCCCTAGCGGAACGCTGTACTAGAATATATCCTATGGATGTGATTGATATGATGAGTTGTAGATTAGATAAGGAAGAGTAGGTCCGTAGCAGGTCTGGCTCTGAGAGTATATCTTCTATCACCAACCGCGTGTACAACTCTTACCTTGTCACAGAGTAAGGCCGTGAGGCCGTGGCATTGCCTATATAGTGTGCACATCCGATATTCGTTAGCAAGCGAATATCATCCTATCTTTTATAGGTTTGGCGGAGCAGTTCATTGTGCACGCTGCCCCTATCATAGTATATTCGCTTAAATGGTGGGGAGGTCAGGGGTTCGATTCCTCGTAAGGGCATTTGAAGAGTGGTGTTTTTCTAAGTGCAACTCCGACCACGGACGCCGTGGAAAGACAGGAGGCACAAGAAAGAAAAACAATGCAAACCGCAGCAACCAAATGTGTCCTAGATTCTCCATTGGAACCATTGGTTCAGGTAGTGCTATATAGGCTCGTTGGAGGCGAGAAATCCTCTCTTGGTTCATAAAGAACCACTTTAAAAGGGAGGTAGTATCACAGGGTAAGGCCGTGAGGCCATGGCATTACTTATATAGTGTGCACATCTGATATTCGTTAGCAAGCGAATATCATCCTATCTTTTATAGGTTTGGCAGAGCGGTTCATTGTGCATGCTGCCTCTGTCATATACCTTTTGTTTTACTCTTTAGTCATAAATTCTATGTTGAACGTCAATAACGCTGCAGTCCTGCCTCTCTCATTACGTACCTTCACAGGCGTTATTATATATTTATATTTACTAGCGCTTTGATAATATACGATTAGGGTCATCTTTATTATAGAAGGTAAGGAATTTAATTAAGGGTAGCTAGCTAATATAATTAGGATAAGGATTCCTATAGAAATAATATAATTAAACAATATACTTATTCTTTAAAATACTAATATTTATTAACGTTTCCTATAGAGAGTTGAATATTATACTAGATTAATATATAGAGCTTATACTAATAGAGTAAACTATATTAGCAGCGGAAATAAAAGGTATAATTAATATTTAGCTTGCCCTTCTTAATAGTATTAACCATTATATTAATTTATTTATCAATAAGACTAAGCGTTAAGAAGTTAATTAGATAATAAAAGCATTTTATTACTCAATAATTATAATTGGTTACTTTCTTAAAGATTTAGTCTTAATAATTAGTAGTATAGTTATATTTTAACTATATGAGTATTTTATTAATAGTAATAAATAGAATATTTAAATTGATAAGGCGATTCTTAATTAATCATTTAAGTATACTATACTAATATTCTATTCGTAAAGTAATTTAGATATTAAAATTACAATACTTCTTAATTTAATAATAGGCGAATTTGCGTTATATTAGTAGGTAAGTATTACGTAAATATTCGATTAACGTTATAAAAAACGTAGTTAATTCGTAGAAATGATGTCGATAGTGGGGTAATTTATTTAGTTGATTGCTAAATTCTTTTATTAAGATTCCTTATTTCTTATTAAAAATCGCCTTTATATTAGAATAAATAATTGCGCTCTATATTAAAAGAAAGTTATTTACGTTATTAAGCTATTTATATTCGCTAGAAGAAAAATTACTATTAATTTCAACAGCGTAAATATTACAAATACTAGAGTTAAAATCCTACGCGTAGTTACTTTATAATAATAATTATATGCTTATACGACGAGAGCGGTTATTTCAGTTTACTAGATTATTCTAAATAGTAATTTATTAGGAAAATAATTACTAGTACTATTACAATTACTAAATATAGTACCTTTAAGAGAACTCTCCTATTTTTTACGTATATTAAAAGCAACGTTCTTTATAATATATTATATACAAATTTAGTATTAAATATTATTAAATTTAATATGCAAAGTATTTTAAATACTTAATCATAATTTATAATAATTACGTAAGGGCGAAGGATTTGGTATAAAATAAGGATTTTCTCTATAATTTTAATACCTAAGTAAAAGAATTCTTTTTTTTACTATTTAGTAAATAGTAACTGAGATTGAAAGTTGTATATATAACCGTTATACTATATAATTATAATAGAAATATATTAAACTGGTTTACTTTATAGGTATAATCTATCACCTAAATTTCTAAATTCTTCTTCTACTACTTTATGTGAAAGCGTGATCCTATGAGAGATAGACTGCAAGACTAGAAGCCACAAATCAAAGTAATATTAAGTGTAAAGAGGAAAGGAAAGCTATTCAAATGAGGGCATCATGGTTCTGGATATATAAGACAGAACTGCCACTCGTCACCGCCTTCCCAATCCATAAGTCTTATCGATAAGAACATGAGCCTCATTCCGTCTGATGTGCTATGGTATCCTGTGCTTAGTGTCATCCAGCCATGCCATGATACTTAATATATTAATTATAAATCGAGAAAACCTGCGCGATTTTACTATCTTTCTAATTATTCTAATAATAAATCTTATAAAAGATTCCAGAGGTTATAATTAAATAATTTAGAAATTGTTAAGTAGGGGAGAGAGAGCCTACCTCTATATTCTTATAGGTAGTAATTATATTAAGCACATCCTAATTTTTAATTTCAATAGCAGGGAATCCGGCTTTAATTATAAAAACGATATTAGAAATAATTATTTTTAGCTAGTAAGTATAACGAAGAATATTAGCGATGATATTTTTATTTTTAATTATCTAGCGATAATTAGGTAAATACTTAGTACTTTCTAAGTTAAAGTTATAATTGTAATATAAGTTTTAGATAATAAACTTCTAACTTACCTTCGTATAATTAATTGCTTTAGCCTTCTATTTATAATCCCTTTTTATAAATTTATTTTTACGGATACCTTTATTCTTTGATATAGCTTTACTTTCTTAATTATAAATTAAATTAGCGCAATAAGGAATACCGCTGCAATAATTACTAATACGCCGTTTAGTAATAAAAAAACCAATTTCCTTAGTAGCTTTGTTCGCGTTATTAACGAAGGTATTGAGCGTATTCTATATACAGTCACCTAGCGTATTAAAATCGGATTTAAGGACAGTAGTCGTAGTCTTTAAGAAAAAGTTCAGGGTAGTGGGTAGCTTTTTATTATTAGATTCAATATTACTAATATTCAAATCGCTAGTAAATAGATTGTGTCGGGAGGTATCGATCGACGAAGGTTTGTATAAGAGGAAGATGAGAAAGAGAATGAATAATAAGGTAAAAATTACCCTCGCTTTAGAGGTTGAGAAAAAGGGTAGCTTGGTAAGCGTTAGAGGGCATTGGAGTGTGTGTGTGTATAGAGCGTTCAGCGATGAATAGAATAGTATGTATAATGTATGGAAAAGTAGTAGATTAGTAGAGATAATAATGAGTGTCTAATCTACATTAATTTCCTTTTCCTTGAGGGAAAGCTCTCTTCAAATAGACTTTCTAGATTGATGAGTTATCGAGTAACAAAACCGTTGATACTTTTGGAATCGTTATTTTCTGATTATTCTAACGGTAGTTTGGTTAATCCTATACGTTAACCGTAGAGTCCAAAATTTGAATCCGAACTCAAAAGTCTTCTCGGACTTCTTTTATTATTTCTATTCCATATAGTCGTCATATAACGAAACTATTTGCACGGTTGGAAACGTCATATTCCGTTCTTTCCAACGGAGATACGTATGACTTCGTATGATTGACGTTGAGGCTGGAATTCGACTACGAAAGTCAAGGTCTAGATTTTCCTCCGGGTTATCTTCTGGAATCTATACTGGGTTGATCCTTATTGTAAACCGGACCTTTTCCCCGGACCGGATTTTTTCTCCAGTTATAAAAATARWATTTATATWTATAWATATAAATWYTATTTTTATACTTATATAATATAATATAAGCTTGTAAATCCATTATAAGTCTAGTATTATTATTATATATATATTAAGTCTATAATGCTGTGACAAACGGCAGTCTGATCTACCTAAATGAGATAGCTTAAGGAAGTAAACTATCAGGTGCAGTGCGATGAAGCCAAAAAGGTTCACAACAAGTATCATTATACGTGTCTCTGATGACAATGGTCTATTGACTACTGTCGAACTATCTGACAATCTGAGTTCTCCAGTTATCCCTTTATACTCTGGTGATTCTAGTTACATGTGTCTGGCTCATTGATCGTGAACTGGCTTATAAGCCTTCAGACGTCTCATAAGCTCCTTCGCGGCTCATGAGCTCTTGACTGTCTTATGAGCCTGTCTTGGCAGACGTGAGCCCTCCTTGCTCCGATCCTGGCTCTTGTTCCTAGGAAGGTTACACCACCCAGCCTTCACGTGGCTGTTATATTCCTAGTGGCTTGGTTGGCTCGTGTCATCGCTTAAAGTTCGTAACAAATGCCCAACAAATTGTAATCGAAGTTATTATTGTTAGATAGAGCGATAGAGTTATTAGCGCTATTAACGGAGTTGAAAAGCGCAGTAACGTTTATAACGATTAATTTTATTAATTGTTAGCAATTCTAATGTAGATAGTATGGTAAAATAGTAATTAAAAGTTTAAAATGATTAAGTTCAAAAAATTAGGTATGTGTATAGTGAAGAGTGTAGCTAATTGGCTGGCTACTAGGGTTTCTTAACTATACTCTACTATAGAAGATTTAGCAGTGGCTGATATGCGCTATAAACTTAGCGTATTTAAATGAGAGACTGCCTCCCAGACTACCTTGCCCTTTCAGGTTAGAGACAGTCATCTATTGAGGGGAGACAGTCAATTTAATGGGAAGGCAATTAACCCATCAACACCCAAGCAAGACACTCAAGACACCAACCCTACAGTTCATGAACAACCCAACTCTGGCACAAGCAACTTTCACTTTGTCACTGCTCTTACCCATGCCTCGCTCCCACCTTTTTGGGACTCGCCAGACTCGTACCCTCTAAAGTAGGTGCTCACTACCAAAATAACCAAACTAGTAAAACAACTACCAGGGTTAGAAGTGCAAATGCATACAAAATATTAAAATAGATGAAAGGCCACAACTAATTACAATAGCACATTCATAAAAAGGCAAAGTTATAGACATAATCAGGGCAAGTTATTCTATAAGGTTAGCCCTTTATAGTCATCTTTTTCGTAGTGTTGGAAAAGTTGTATTGCGCCAGCTAAAACCGGGCTCAAAATTACACCTCCAACCCTGACTTGGTTGTTTTGCTGTGTTGGTTGTATTGGTGGTGAGCACCCACTTTACGGGGTGCGAGTCTGGCGAGTCCCAAAAAAGTGGGGGCGAGGCACGGGTACGAACATTGGCCCAAGTGCTTCACAGTAGCGCCGTCGCAATGGCACCGGGGGAACAAGCTACACTTTAAATGAGCGGCAGGGGCTCGAAGGAGGGGAACCCGGATCACCTCCAGGAAGGGACAAGGCCCAGGTACAGGCGCTCAGGCGGTACCAGCACCTAGTCCAGTAAAGAACTGCTACCATATTGAGGGGCTGGTTCGTGATGGATGATGGCGCCGTTTGGCGTTGCAGATTCATGATGGGGTAAGTCATTCTCGTCTTCATCAGCTGAGGAAGAGACCGCCGCCAAAAGGCCGATTTGACGGGCAAAGGTCAACGACGGGAGCTATCAAAGAGATGAAGTCATCTCAAAATAGACATCCAGCCTATCCGAGACCCGCGTCGCCAATAGCGACGACGCCTGTCCGGGACATATAAGCTCGAGACGCCACTGTCTATCTGTTTTGGTGTGTTTTACAAAGGTCCAGAACCCAAGCGTCAATGTCTCGCAAGAGATATCAGATGCCCATCGCTTCATCAATCAACCAAACTGCGAGGCTGACAGCAGCTAGTCCATTGACTACGGCAAAACATCCAGGTGCCATTGGGTCTGACTCTGGTGAGCCAGCCAATACTTTTCAATGGGCTCTTTCTTGAGAGGGTTACACGAGCTTGACTTGTTCCTGGATTGGGTAAATTTCGTCTGTACTGTTTTACAACACTTCAGATGATAGTGCTCTATGAAACCAACGGGTGCGTGCGTCATGAACTTTGCTAACTGAGCGAGGATAGATCACTACTTGATATCCTCACCACGCTTATTGATATTGACGACAGCAAGATATTGCCATTCCGACAATCTCGAGGTGCCTGTACACTATTCTTTACTGATCGTACACGCTGACTGCAAGATTGCAGATGCATCCCGTCAATCAAAAGGTTTCGGCGTACATGTTCGGGTTGATCAGGCTACGTGGGCACCCAACAGCTTGTCGTTGCTGGGAGATCGCCGTGATGGGATTGGCGATGAAATGCAGAACGGTCAACGGAGACGGCGGCAGATGATGGCCCGCCAGCTCATCACTCCCACACCATCAATATCACACTTTCAAATGCGAAAAATCGGGTGAGCATCCGGCCAAAAAGACGGGTAGGACAAAAGCGGGTAGAAATCTCTGACTCTACTTTTCGCTGCATAGAAGCCCAGATGTCCGGCCCAATTGCGCCGTCTGCCCAATTTCACCTCTACTGCTTCTTCGGAAGAGCCATTGTGGAAATTGGGTACGAATAAATTCCTGCCGTAGCATTGCATCACAGTCGAGGAAGCAATGTCGAGGTTGCCGAAGCCGGGCGGCTTGGTAGTGAAGTCCGTGAGGGTACACCCTCGAAAGTAGCCGGGTACAACTAGCGAGGCTGGGCAAGCAGCCAAGAACACCCAAGAGTCCCCGCATCCGAGGTCCCGAGCTAACAAGGCCCCGGTCCATCACGCCAACGCAACAAGTGGAAGTTGGGAATTCGTTCGCTCGTTCGGTCGGGGTTCGCTCGGTACCTGCCCTGAAACCCGGGACTCAGGCACAAGGGGCCCGGCCCCATCGTCGTCCAGAGAGAGCGAATTCGAGCGTCGTTGTACCTGACCGAAAACGACGAGAAGATGCCATCTCCCAAATCCCGTCGGTCATCCGCGGCCCCGTTTTCCCACTTCCCCCTTTTTTTTTCCCACGTGCGACTCCGTCCACATTCGAATGACTTACAGGACAGGTACAGAAATACGGACTCTTTAAACTCCGGGGAAAGAGCCAGACTGGCCTTTACAAATGGACGGGAGCTCCTCCGTCCCTGAAAACCGCAAGGACGAGAAATGGGGATGGGGGGTTCCGCGTTTGTGCAAGGCTGGGGAGATGCCAAGTTTTCCTCGGCGCGTACACTAAATCAGGTACCGATTCAACAAGCTTCGGTGGGATTCTGGTGCTAGCGATCAATTGGGTACCTGAATTCACTACCCCGCCAACAAACCGCTTCTTCCGTCCGCTACGAACGAGAACATGCAAAGAAGCAGACGACGGGAATGAACGCGAATCAGTAAATCAACTCTAGAAAGGTGCTCACAGGATAGACCTTTTCTGCCCTTTGTTTTTCAACATCTTGAAGTCTCTTCATATCCATGGGTGATCGATCCCGGCTTCACGGACTGCAGACCTCGGTCGGTGGTCGGGCGGTCAACGGTCAGGTCAGTGGAACTGATACTCGGCGCTCACTTGCCGCCCGGCGTCACTCTTAGCCAGCCGAGCGGCGAGCCAACCACCCCGCCGCCGCCGGGTCATCGACAATGAATCCACTTCCTCCTTCCAATCGGTTGATGCTCGACAGGGGAAGCTGTTGCGAACTTGCGACTTGCGAGGCTGGGAAACTATGCACCCCAGGTTTTGAGGCTCACTCACAGGAACACACGACCACAAGGCGGTAGATTTGCAAATGCGTGCCACCAATCCACGAGTCCGGCGGTTTACTGTGTAGGTGAACCTAGTCGCGTGTCCTCTATACCGAAAGCGAAGGTCAGGTGAAGAAGTTCCCAAAAAGGGCGGTGTGACCAACCTCCGTTTCGTGAACCATGGCCACCAGCGAGAACCCGCCAGCGAGAAACAGTATGTAACTGATCCTTGTGCTTGTTGCACACGAACAGCGGACAGCGGGTGTTCGATTGGACTATACCTTGAATATTTGGGGGTCTAGATCTTCAACAAAAGATGGATATCCAAGTCAAACGTCAACAAATGCTTTTGCGAATGCGAATTACTAACAGCCACGTTCCGCCATACCTACATATTGCCTGTCAGTGGATCACGAGACCTTTTGGGACCAAACTCTGTTACACCGGAATAAGTTCGGTGCCGGTCTTACATAGTCCAAGCCGCATACATACCTTACCTAGAAAGCTTTGAGAGGGATGAGAACTATGGATAGGTAGATTGATATCTTAAATGCATTCACAGTGCCTGCCACATGAACCAGTCCAACCAACCAATCCTGTTCCCCTCTCTTATGAACATCACTCATATGCCAAACCGATCATCCCTCCCGAAACGCCAGCGCCGCTCGTCTTACGAGTCGAAACTCTAAAGAGACAGAGTAGTGAATCAGAAAGAACAGAGAAAAAAAAATAAAGAGGCAAACAAACACGGAACAACCGTAACCAGCTCCTACTCCCCAATAATAAAAACCAATGACACAACAATGGAAAGCCGTAACGACATGATGCTACGCGCATATGTCGCATCCTGTATATCCCCGTTTCCATGCCTCCTCTTCTGTATACTCCCAGGCTTGCGTACCTGATTCACATGGCCATCTCGGCCTGCAACTTTCTGAGCTCCTCCTCCTCGTCGTCCTCGACAACCGCCTTCGCCTTCTCTTTCCCCTTGACTAAAGACGGCGTCAGCGGATCATCGTCATAGTCATCATTTGTGCATACGATATAGGGATACTCACGTGCGCCGGTTCCAGCTGCGGGAAGAGAGATCTTGTCGTGGACAGGGATCGATCCACCTGTCTCGTGTAGCTTTGAATCCACCTCCTCCTGCTGGAGCGCATTGAGCTCGTCCTCGAGCTCCTCCTCGTCGATCGGCTGCCCAATGTTGGCGCTGGTAATGGCTGTGGCAATCTCGTTGCTGAGGTCGTTCGCTTCTTGGAGTTTCGCCCTACGGTGCTGGTTAGTATCGAGACAATATTTGTTAACGGGTCTGAAGTGGTATAGGTCAACACTAACATTTCCTCGTCGACCTTCTCGGGGGTAAGTTTGCCGTGAATCTTGCCCATGGCCTCGCGTGCTGCCTGCATGGCCGCCAGGGTCTCCCGGTTGATGTTGGCAGACTCGATCGCATTTATTTGCTGCTCGAGGGTGGTGATCTGACCTAGCGTGGTCTCGAGGGTGCTTTCGGCGACCTTTTTGCGTCGCAAGGCCTGCTTCGCAGCTGTTGGAGACAATCACACGTTAGCTTTCTTATCGGCCAAAGAGTCATTAGGAAGCCAGTTAGGTGCGGCATCATACCAGTCTTGTTCGTGCTGACGTTCTTTCGCGCTATGGCATCCTGTTCGTCGATCTGGTTCTGTAGATGGCGCTCACGCTTCTGGAGCATGTCCAGTTGCGTTCGCAGGCCGAGAATGGCATTCTTGGGGCTATCTTTGCGTTTCTGCGCGGCTGAGCCCCCGCCAAACCAGCCCCAGATTCCGGACATGTTGTCTCTTGCTAGAGATGCGATAATAGGGACGGCGAGCGGTGTTTGTACAATAGGTGGACTAGGTCACGATGCTTGGGAGGTGGGATGTCAAGCAGAGGAATCACGGCCGACGAACGGCGCCGGGCGTTTCGTAGGCGATGACGACTCTCCAAATGTTGGCGGGGCGCAACCAGGTTGATAATCCCCCAACCAGAAATCACTTGGCCGCCTCGCGGGTTGGCTTGACTTGAAGTCGCGGTTTACGGATCGGTATCAGGTTGAAGATGCAGGAAACAAATGAAGTGAGGTTAAAGTCGCAGCCTAAAGACTGCGATGACGAACGCACTCGAATGTTCGGTTGTGGTTGATGTGATTGCCTATCGGGCGCGCGTATGATGCAACGGGAAATCGGAACCAGTAAGGTCACCTGGAATCGCCGTAGTCAATGACCATCGCACCTGGCACGGCTGGCACTTCAGGGCCAGGCGCCTTGGAGCGTTGCCTCCGGCAGCAGCCATCCTTGCACGTGTCCGAGGATCAGCCGCGCCTTGAGCGATAAGGAAATATCAGCACGTGACAGATCCCTGTTGCTTAGTCAGCTTCTTGTTAGTCGACCACTCCTGCTGGAGCTCGGACCTCACTCACTTGTGAAGTTGTGTGATTGATGGTGCACTCTCGACCTTTCCTCCACAACTTCACCACCATCGACAGTCCCAGCTTACGACTGGTACAACGACATCCGGAAATCTAACAAACACCATCCCCTCATCAATGAAGGAGATCTACGGGATTTCATCAATTTCCTTCTATCTTCGATCGGTTTAGTGGTTGTCCTTCCCTCGACGACCATGTCCAATGGTCCCCTTCCATCTCAGCTATGTCTGTTACCAGATTTAGCGTTGAAGAAGGAAGGCGACAAAGTTCGGTTTTTGGGTTGGTGAGCATACACTCTTCCCATTCCAAAGGTTTTAGTTCCTTGAATCGATCTTCTCCATTTTCTTGCACCACTCTAAAAAATGAAACACGGATCTCATCATCGTGGGAGAAACATCATATCCTGCGCCTTCCCTTGGCCAGATATCCCAAGTCTCGTCCATGCCACTTCAGCCATCATGTTGATGTCCTAAGATCCCCCATCGATGAACACACTAACTAATCACAGGATAYCAGTGTAACTTCTTACTCTTCAGTGTCTGGTATCTTGACGCTACAGCATCACCATCAGGTCCAGGACTCTCGGTGCGTCGTCGCCTTGGTGGACGTAACGTTGGTTCTGCGGACCCTCAAGTCGGATCAAGTACGTATCGGAGAGTGGGTGAACGTGATAGGGTATGTCACTGCCGTGAACCCCTTACCCGCCAGGAAAGGCTCGATGAGAGAAAACGAAGCATTTCAGGCACGGGTTCAGACGCAGGTTCGCATCCGCGCTCTTCTCATTTGGTCATCTGGACCACTTGACACACAGCGATACAATGAATCGGTAGATGCTTTGAAAAGTTGCTGTAGCATCACAGCTCCAAACTCGGCCAGCAAGAACAGACAATGACGGTGTTAGGGGAGCATGTCTCCTTGCCCTGGACCTTTCTGGAAACGAAGCATACGCTTCATGCCCTGAGGCACAGCGACAAAGAGTGCGGAATACCATAGCTTGTTTGTCAAAGCCATTGGGGTTCTCGCCTTGCTTACTACCTTCCGGATAGCATCCGTGCCCGATGTCAGGAGCAGCCAAGCGGATCTGTTCTAGCTTCCTTCGAAGTCTCACGACATTGTCCCAGAACGCCTCTTTGGGGGCCCATTGCCGTGGCGCCTATCAGTCAGATTTCCGATCCAGCCACCGGGCCTTTATTTTACTACCTAAGAAAGGCTTTCCTATTATCGCTTTATCTACGGACCTGCTCACGGCGCTACCCGAGTTTTGAGCCGAAACTACGCCAAGCTCGTCTTCAGATCAATGGGGGTCTTCTTCATTGGATTGACGATGCGCCTCTGCAGAGAGAATCGACCACTCCCATGCTGCAATTGGGTACACTGCATGTTTCTTTCGGTGATAGATGCGGCGAAGACAATCCATACTGGATGGAACCCAAACGTCGTTGTACCTTGCTTCTCGAACTTTGTCATGCACAAAACGCACGACTTCAAAACCAGCAAATAGCCAGTCGGATTATGCTCATAGACTGTTCAGATTCCGAGGAGCATCATTCTCAATATGGAACCCGACACATGGATGCACTTATCCGCTGAGCATAGAAGATGCGATGTTCATTGGGCCACAGTCACGCCAGATGGCACATTGTTGCTGGTCCATCGCCGGAGAACACCATCATCATCCACCATATATGCGATATAAAGCATGTGCTTGTTACGCCGCTAACATTGAACATTCTGGATTCTTATTTGTTGCCATTATGCCTTTGCCGGCTTTGGTCTAAACACCAACTCCTGAATCATGCGTCCGTCATTCATGGAATCCTCCTGCAATATTTCAATCAATCCGCTTGGCCTAGACACTTGGTCACATCATGTCCAGCAATATGGTGCCCGCCCTGCTTTTGGAACAATCTGACACCCGAACTTGTCGAATTACCTGCTTTAATCACGGCGTCTCTCGTTGGACCAGCTTCGGTCATCATGTCGACTCCTCTGTTCACCCCACCTTCGATCGTCCCTTCGGTCGCCTCTCCTGTCGTCTCGCCGGTCATCCCGTCGGTCGTCTCTTCTTCGCTTCGAGGGCTCCGTTCCGCCTGAGCTTGCCTGGGCTATCACAACGGGCTGATGTAGCGGCCTCTTGAGAGGTTTATCCGGGGTCCCGGTTGCTCGAGCTGCTGCTTGCTTTTCCCACATCTCTTTGGACTTGACGCAAATATCATCGATTTGCTCCTAAGTTTCCTATCAGCTTTGATCACGGTATGGACTGGGATTGAGATCTCCGGCAACTCACATCGGTTAGGCATGGCCCGGGTGTCGTGATCAGAAATCCATCTTCTCCCTGGAGTCACCTCCGTCAGCCATAGCTAGGCTTAAGGATATGCCGGTTCACACCTCTCGAGTAAAAGGTCTGACTGTTGCTTGAGGTCCCAGATAGTACTGGAGCTCTTGAGTGATGACCTTTTTGTGGATATCCAGGTGTGGGATCCAGTACTTGTTCATTGACGACATTTTCGGCTTCCGATATGATTCAAGGGGACAATAATTCCTCGGTTGCTGATATTCGAGCTACAGAGCTGGGCAGAGGTGTCGTTATATATCTCTCGCACGGAGCGCCAAAGACCTCAATCGGCTGACGATAGCCTATTTGGCATGTTCGCTGTCCAAGAGGGGCGTCCAGATCGGGTCACCAAGTATCTCGTTCATCGTTGGGCCTACACCGCTTGATTTATTCTGGCCACTACAAAGGCACATACTTCTGCATGTCCATGGTATGCTGCGTTGTGGTGCTTTGGTTAGTTTGAATGCCTGCTTTCTTACTGGTTCGTTTGTTCACAGGCCTAGTTCGCCTCACTTTCGAGCCCCATCTACCCTGTGCTTGAGCCACCAGAAACCTCGATTAACCTCACATTTCCAACGTTTAAACTACTACCCTAAACCACGTTCTTGTCTCGCTGAGGGTGAGCTGATGTCACACCTTCCAGTCAGGTTTCAGTCTCTCTGAAAGTCTTTAGTATAAGGAAGCTTTCCATTGGCTACAACCTCCGGTACCTTCATTTGCGCAACGTCGAGTGACATCCAGGGTCTGCAGCCCTATAGGATGTCCGACGAACCGTGGTTCCAGGACGAACACCAGGCATCTTCTCCAGCTTGGCTTTTACCCCTTATACTTACCAGCTGAAAGCATGCCTTCCTCGTGATATTGCACGAGGTACACATTCGATTCTTCGGATTCCACTGGTGTGGCAACCTGAGCCGAAAAAGACGACGGCTGACGCACAGCGACGTTGTTGGCTACTGTTCGACCCCATCTTCTTCGCAGCGGTAACTAGCGCGAACTTATCTTGCACATGCAGGCGATAGATGATCATCGTTTTGCCAGCCGACGTGGGTGGTGGTTGCCCCAAATACTGTTCTCGTGCCCAACTTTGTCGTACGACTCGCACTCGAGACGTCCGCCGATCGTCACTGAATCCTTTAAAAGGGGGTGTTGAAAGCCGAGTCGCGAAAGGGCATGCTCGAGCCCAACTTCTCGACGTGTTATCTTCTGCGATGTTCTCGGCGCGATCGTCCCTGGTTTTTGCCATCTTCTTAACCCCGGACATATGGGTATGGGGCTTGCTGTCGATCTCCCGGTTTGATGGATAAGAGCAACCCCGGTTTTAAGCCTCACGTTTCGAACTGTTGGAAAGTCATCCCTGCTTTGGAAATGCTTCTGCTTCTATGCACCGATAAAGCTCCTCGGTCCTTGATGCTTCACTTACCCAAAARGGGAAGTGTTCATCTGGTTTGGAGAGCCAGAGAGCCCGACAAGAACACCGCATAACTGGGTAGTTGACAGCTCTGTCACGGTTTCGCTATGTTCTGCATATTTCCATTATTTCACTCCTTCCTGATCTATCCATGGCCGGTGGTGTTTGAGACCTTCCTGAACTACTACCCGGGCATCTGCCACCAGTCATGAATAGCCCGCCTCAAATAGCGCACGTTTTATAGAGACAGAGAGACCTCGCAACTATGAGGCTACTCACGAGACGCTTGTCGATCGGATCCCATGCACAGGCGCCTTAACTCATTACCATGGTTATACTTTGAGCTGTTGGTGTCTCTGCTCAAAGTCTTAGTGCCTGAAGAGCCTCGAGTTGCTCTTCACTTCTCATCGCCCATACTCCATCTTTACAGTTCCCAAAACACTGTAACATCCCCCAACTGTATTGGATAAAAGGTACCGGACGCAAGAAATGGCCACTTTGTACTAAGTGGGTCAGCCCAATTGCTGTAGCTTACAATGCCCGGTCTTAATTACAGGTGAACCCCGACAGCGTTGCCGCAGCGTTAGGAGAAGAGGGAAAAAAAAGAAGACAAAAAGAAAAGAAAAAAAGAAGACAAAAAGAAAAGAAAAAAGAAAGAAAAAGAAAGAAAAAAAAAGAAAGAAAAGAAAAGAAAGAAAAAAAAAGAAAGAAAAAAAACTGGGAAAACACCACTTGGTAAAAAACCCAGTTCGCTATGTGTAGAGATGCTCGCTGTCTGTAGAGATGTTCGCTGGTGATAGGTATATGCGCTAGGTCGCTGGTAATTCGCTAGTGTAGTGATAGTAGGTATATTCGCTCGCTGGTGATAGGTATAGGTACGCTAGGATACAATAGCAACGCTGGATATGATGAAGAGAAGATACGCTGGGGTGAACTCACCATGGGAGAGTGCCCAGGACTTGCCCGGACAGCTCCCCCATAGCGCTGGGGAAATCACYCCGAAAAGTTGCCCTCGACCGGAATCGAACGGATGACCTTGCGGTTCACAGCCCACGTGGGGAGCCGCTACGCCATGTGGCCACATCGGGACATTGGTATCCACTATGATCGAAACCTAAACCTAAATAGGCATAGACATTTCCGAATTCCCCATTCGCTGCACAATTTCTCAACATCTGGTCCGAAGTACCTTCAAGTTCCCATCATCTCAATTTCGAACAACTCTCCAAAATTTTCGCACTATACACTTCGTCTGTGTAACAGATAGTCAAAGACAGGGACAACCCAAGGAGACCAACACTCTTTAGCAGGGCTGAGATGATCGGCGTCGATGATAGGGAGACGGTGTAACAAGGCAACCTCGTAGTCAGTGGATGAATGGAGAATGTCAGTCATGGCACACAAGGAGACAAGGCAAGTGAGACATACATGATAACCGTAACAATAGGAGTATTCTCTGTATGCAACTGAACTTAGAGCAGCGGTATACGCCTCTTATACCTCCTCGCTGACCTTCAAGCATCGCTCAGCAAGCAAATGTGAATGTTGTGCGTTGGAAGTTCGAAAGGGCGTTCTCGGTAAACCGATTCGAGTACGATAATTTAGCATTAGCCATACCTACTCCTTGCGAAATGACACGAAATCCCTTGTGCGAATCCTAGCGGAAAGGTTGTCGAAGTCGAACATCGGCTCGGACCAGGAGGACCGACCGAGCAAGCCAGGCCCGGACGGCACCGGACCGGCCCCACCTTCTTCTTTCAGAGCTAGGATGAGATGTGACTGGCTGGCTGGGCAGAATATGTGGTTGGGTTGGATGTTGTTCCAAGAGTCTCATCAACATGCAACATTGATAGAGTGCAGTGCTTGGAAGTGCCAAAAGAATAGTTTCCTCGGTGATGGTGTTGAGATCCTCTCCAATTCGCGTTCAGGTGTGTTCGAATGGTAGCAACATGACACAAGGAAACAAAAAAGAAAGACGAAAAAAATTGAACTGACTCGTTCAAGGAACAAATGCGCCAGCCGCGAATCGAACGCGGGGCCCATCGATGGCAACGATGGATTTTACCACTAAACCACTGGCGCTTTTTGTGACTGTGGTCTATTAGTCATGGAGGATGCACTTATGAAGGTGGGCTTGATTATAGTTTGTCGCAGAGGAAAGACATTAGATGTGGAAGCACTCTGTCAAAGTAATATACGCCTTGACTTATGAATTAGGTCTATCCTCTTTCCATGTTTTGTTCAGACTCGTCCATATGAGCATCACACTTGCCATGTATGAACAGCTTGTCGAATGGGGAAGGAGGGGAAGCTCCGGCTCTTTCCAATACCAAGCGAAGTTATACAGTATAGTACCTTCCCTCTAGGGACGATGTACCTACACTGATGATGACGAGCCATGATAACTACCTTGATTTTTTTTCCAACTCAAGAGTGTAAATGGATAGAAGTGTGAATGCATCGAACATAAGGTATCTTCAAGTCGACGGACCCTCACAAACTGTGATGTAAGAACATCGCAACTTAAAGCACGTGAATTTTGTCAATCATGATCATGGCGCAACACACGATCAAAAGCCCACCTTCAGCTCATGTGGATGGAGCTAGGGAGCCGTTATCAGCGCTATCAAGGCTCCGCTAGCAGTTTCAGGCTAGCGGCTTGGCTGGGCCGCTGGACCAATGATGAGGGGAGGCGCGAGCAAGGGTTGTCATGAGTGTTTTTTCCTCGAAGACGGTGGAGCACGAGGAGCACACGACAAAAAGTCACAACCACCAAAAACCCTGAAAAGCTGTCATTCCAGGCAGGGTCAGCCTTGCAGATCGTTGGAACTGGCTCCCACTCTGCTCCCCTCGCTAGCGACTGCAGATCTCGAGAAATTAGAGACCCAAGGGTTTCCCGCTTTCTTGTTTCAGCCCTCCCCTCCTTCACCTAGCAGTTAGCAGCCGTTCCTGTCAGAAAGCACTGCAAAGTAGATTGATTCAAAGATGGGTAAAACTGTGTATTGTGTGTGTGTATTTAGAAGAGTCCTATGGAACCAGAGTTGGGGGCTCCTAGAGTATTAGGGAGTTCTATAGCTATTTGGGGTGGCTAGGAGGCTAGTCCTCTTTTAGAGCCCTCTTCTTACTGGTTGGATTAACCCTCTAAACTAATACACCTCTCCAGTTGAAGTCTTATAGAGACGAGACTGCCCTAGAAAAAAAGTTATTCATATAACTATTCCAGGATTTATCTCCTTGTCAATCTTATTTAATTTAATATATTATATTACGTTCTCCCTATTCTTTAATTTCTTATCCTTTAGTAAATCTATTCCTAATAGCCTTATAAATTCTTCGTACTTCTCTATATTTAGTACTTTTGTTAAACTATCTATAAGTATCTTCGCTGTCTATAGGTACTTAATTTTAATTCTTCTAATAAAGACTTCCTATTTTACTCAATATTTATAAATATCTATATATTTAAACTTTATTATTAGTTTAGTAGCTTCTATAATTAACACTCTAATTATTTATTAATTATTATAATTAAACGTAAGGATGGAGTTAATTAATCTTATTATTAGATTAGTAATTAGTTTCATTATAAATATAGCTTTCTTTACTACATTAATTATAGTAAGGAGCTCTACTTTTATCGTAGAGGTTATTACTATAACCTATTTAATAATTCCTTAGTAAATCAAATTACTAAAGAGTTTAATTATAAAATCTTATAAGCTCTTTCTATTTATAAAGTTATTAGTAAATAATAAGTTTAAAATAATACGAAGAATATTATCTCCTTTAAAGTAAAGTACTATATTAGCAGTTGCGTAGAAGTAATAAAGTACTTTATTTATAACCTTATAATAATTTGGACTAGGGTTGTAATTATATTTAGAGAGACCGCTTATAATAAAGGTAACTATTAACGTATAGCTGGTACTATGCCTTGTAACTACCTTGTACTACCTTGAGGTATAGAAGGTTGATTAAACTATTCCCTCTACGGAATCAGTTAACTCAGTCCCCACAGAATGTACTAGAATACAAGAGGTTCTACCACTGTATTCTGGAGTCTTATAGTTTAGTCAGCATTTCTTCCAGACTAATTTGTCATCACAGGATTTAACAGAAGCTTCTAGATGCTTAATATTCATGTATATAGAGACCTCTCCTCTCCTTCAGTTAGTCACTCCTTAAGCAAGCAAGCACAACTCAAGCAATACAATATAGTCTTTTCTTNGGATTTAACAGAAGCTTCTAGATGCTTAATATTCATGTATATAGAGACCTCTCCTCTCCTTCAGTTAGTCACTCCTTAAGCAAGCAAGCACAACTCAAGCAATACAATATAGTCTTTTCTTATAGTGCAGAGTTYACTATAATAGTTRTTTCTCACAGTGCAGAGTCCACTGTAACCTTCTRTCTTGAGAGCAGAGTCCTCTCTAAGACCTCTTTTACAACAACATCCTTCTATTGTATTTGCAACTACGCTGCTTCCTTCAGCACTGCTGTCGTACTTCCTACCGCTTCCGCTTCGCTCTGCTATAAGTGCATAGTTCACTGTAGCAAGCCTGTACTGGTACTATCATTATAGGCCAGTCAGGGCATCGCAGCAAACAGTAACGTTTAGTCGAATAATAATGGCGGCGTAGAGTATTAACCTTACTTTGATTTAGTAGAAGTAAATTGAGTAAAGGGAAGTTTTACTTTAAAAGGGGACGAGTTCGATATTTAATATAATGATTATTATAATTCTTTTATCACTTGTAAAATAGTAGATTGCTTGTAAAATAGTAGATCTTTTATAAGTATAAGCGTTAAGAGAGTTAGATTTTTCTTACTTAATAGTTTCGAATAATTTTCATATTTAAGAACCATTATAATTAATTTTCTATAATTATATAATATTACTAATTAAAATTATCTATATACTCTTAAATTCTAACTACATAGTTAAAGTAGTAAATTAAGACGATATTATCAATATAATAGAAGTTGAATACGCTATTATTAATAAGAATATATAGTTCTTTAAGGACTAGTTCGAAGCTTATAATTTTGAAAGTATCTATAAACTCTCGTTACTAGAAGAGGAAAGAGCGCTGTAATCTATATAGGGCTTTAAATACTTTAAGGACCTTCTTTAAGACTTCGTACCCTAAGGGTATACGTATATAAATATTCTTATTTATATAGGTATTAACGAAGGTATTAATAGTATTATATTAAATAAATTCGAAATTAAACTGAATAATTACAATAATAAGGGTATAGAACGAACGATTAGCGAAGGTAAAAGTATACGTCTCTTGCCTAACCTTCTTTACCTACTAATCTCTATGTACGATGAAATAAGTTTTAATTTTATTAAATTTACTGTTCTTAAAGAATTTATATGTATATACCTATATATAATCGAAGATTTGCTTACTTCGAATACGGGGTTTATTCCTATTAACTTCTAGTTAAGTCTTTATTTCTTTATAATTATTAAAATAGGCTTATTCTACCTATTTAAAGAGGTTTTTAATGATATAATAATTAAGAGATTTGTAATTTTTAAGCGCTAAGGGAAGGCGGGACTAATAAATAAGTTAGGTCTTACTTATACTTATTAAAGTATCGACTTCTTCTTTAATAATAATCTTATAGTTGTAGAGGAATCGTTATAATTCTACCTTCGTAATTAGCTTACTATTATATATAATTATAGGTTAGTATAATTTACTAGTATTAAAAGCTGCCTTTTAAGGCTCGAAACCTTCGTAGATCTCTTCCTTAATATAGGAGTTAAGGTAGAAGCCAATTAGAAATAAGGTTAGCAGTAGACAGTCTTGCGGCAAATTTAAAAGAGTAGGGTATTTATTGAGTATAAAATTGATCGATATAGGGTTATTCGAGACTTCTAGTTAGGGCTTTAGAAATATATAGTCAGTTTCTCCTTTTTAATAGGTTTAGTTTTAATTAAATTCGAAAAGGGAACTGGGAATATTGTACGTCTAAGTATCCTCGAGGTTGATTCAACTACTAATAAAATTAGGGATTTCTAGTACTAAAGCTGTTTAGTTATACCTTTGGAATAGTATAGTAAATTCGTCAAATAATATTTTTAGAGATTGTATTTCTATAAGTACCTTCCTAAAACAGACCATATCTTTATTAAATAATATATTGCGGGTATTAATAATTATATTAGTAATGGAGTTTTAAATGTAGTAAATCGATAACGCTACGTAGCTAATAAAGTAACTAATTTATGCTTTAGGGTTTATTTTTTATAACCTCTTCTCTTTCTTTTAAATAATTATAATCATAGTAAAAGCTTTATAGGTATATATACGAAGGTAAGAAATATCCGGCTTACGTAGGATTGTTAATTGTCCGTTTCGTTTAGTAATAAAGGTATAGAAGCGTTCGTATAGTAATATTTAATCGTAGAGGAATTTAGGAGAATGATTGGTAAAGTAGACTATAGTAGAAATAACTTTTGGTTATAGATCTTTTATAAAGTAGGAGCTTTATATTATCGTTCTAGACTTTTCTTTAATAATACTTCTTAAGCGTTCTTTGCTACCATTCTATACCTAGGTATATAGAGTAGAAAGCTTAATAGCTATACCTTTTAGAGCGAGAAATTATTTTACTACGTAGGATTTAATAATTTTATTATTGTATTCGAGGATTTTGAGCTAGATGTTATAGCGGTTATTTAGTATTGTAAAGAGGTCGTTAAGGAAGGAGGCGATTATTATAGCTTTCTAATTTATTGTGATGGCAGCTTTGCAGCTGTGCCTCTTAACTGCCATCGCAACTATATAAGACTACTTGAGCGACCGAATTGCTAGCTTTGGTTACTTGTATCCTTTTAGAACATAGCCTAGTAGTGTAGTGGTCTGCCAGCGCTATGACATCTATTATATAATAATCCTAGATATAACTGGTATATTTATAAGTAATGAGTATATTATTAGAATATCCTTAACGATTCTTTTAGTAATTGAGAAAGTCTATAGCCAATTCTTCTCCTAGTCTTAACTACAGCCGCGGGGTCTTCTACTAATTTATTGTTTAATCTTTAAAATGGTATACGCGTTGTAGTATATAGTAGAAGGATCTTTAAAGCGGATGCGGATAATATTAATAAAGTAATCAAATATTTAGGGATTGGGATAATTAAAGCGGTAGTATTAAATGATAGTTTCTTTTTTATAGTGTTTATAACTATTTAAGGAATTAAATTAGTTACGCTGGGTAAAGAAAGCAGTTTTAGAGAAGGATGAAGAAAAGTCTTCGAGGATTATTAGCAATATTAAATTGTAAAATAATAAAAGAAAGAATAATTTAGTACCCGTAGATAATTATTAAGTGGCTGCTAGTCCTAGTAGAGCCTTTTTTTTATATAGGAAGTAAAGAGATACAAAATTAGTTATAAAGTTAGGATAAAAAGCTATATTATTAAGATGGAGCTTCTTAGGGCCTTTATAACCTTACACTATAATATTAATATTGCCGTATCCTTTAATAAGAATATAGGAGTCTCTAATTTAGAGCCTATTATTATAAAGGACGTAATAAAAATTAATAAAACGAATAATTTTATTGAAGATATAAAGGGAATTCCCCGAATCAAGGATTATACTATTCTTAAAAAGGTAAATATTAGAGCCGCCTTCTCCTATTTAGATAGCTGCTTAGTATATAATTATTTTATAATTTAATATTACTTTTTAAGTGCTCTCGTTAGAGAATTAGTTATTTTAATCTTTATTATTATTATTATTATTATTTTATTTTATTTCCTATTTGAAATAATCGATTTCTCTCTTTAATTCTAGATTGCTACGGATATTCTTCTTAATTTTATCCTAAACCTTTTTAATAAGCTTTTATTTAGGATTAATTACTTTACTAGAGAAGAGGTATTAATAATATTTAGTTAGATGAGCTCTTTATTAGTACGTTTTGTAGCGCGCCGTTGGTAATGAAGTTGAGGAATTTGAGGTTATAGTTAAAGTTTTACGACCGGCTGTAGATTCGCGCTTCCTTTTACGCTAATTATTCTAAACTCTATTAGGAAGAGCATCCTCGTCCTTAGTACTACTATTTTATAGACTATTAAAGGTTAGGCCTATACTGAACATTCTCTTATAGCTTTTAATTTTGCTAGTTGATATGGGAGGGTGTTCGTTAATTTTTTTACGGTAGAAGTCTCTGAATATGGAGCGAAAATTAAGGGTATTATCCGAAACCTTTTCGTTGAAGAATTTAGAGATACTAGAAATTTAAGTAGGTTTAATAGGCCGTAAATAGTTTAGAAGGTATTTAAACTAAGCATTAACTATAGTAACCTTTAGGATTTTATAGTAGATTACGTTAATTATTATAACGTCCTAGCTATTAATTTACCTACTTATTCCTTTATTTCTCTTGTTAGGTTCGTTTAAAAAGGGTTTAAAGTAATCGTAATATTATTAGCATACTTTAATCTAAGCATCTTCCTCTTAGTAATTATAGCTGATTTTAACGTTGGCGTACTATTTAATTATAAATAAGAGAGATAGGAAGTTACTAGTCTTATAAGAGAGGTATATTGTTTTTTGTATTTACTTTTGAATATTAGCGTTATTAGTCTTAAAAGATTCGTAGATTTTCGTATTATAGACTTGGTTGATGCGGTCGTATTTATATTCTTAGAGGCCTAGTATAGTAAGATCGTTTGTTTTAATTCTAATATCTTTATTCTATTAGTTTATGAATCGATTAGTAGTCTCTATACCCTTAGGGAGTTAGGGTGCTGCAGCTTTAATGGTGTTAGGAGAGATATAGATTACTGTACTAGTTCTAAGGCCCATGAGAATCTTTTAAGCCTATTTAATATAGCGGAAAATAGTAGTCTTAATAGTATAGTTCTTGATATAAAGGGGTAGGGGCTTTTAAACGGATAGCTTTAAACCTAAAATGAAGTTTATAAGGTCAAGGCCTTCACTGTAGTTTAATAGCTCCTTACTCTAGTCTCTAAACTTTAAGGGTCTATCAAAGTAGAAGTAGTTAGTCTTAGAGGTAGAATCGCCAGATAGGGATATAGCTTATTAATTTGGTCATTATAGGGTAGTTTGGTATAGAGCTCGTGCTTCTAAAGGTACTAGCGTAACGTAAGGACTGTGATTTAGACTATTAATTATTAGAAAGTACTATAAAGTAGATTAATTTAAAGATGGGTAAAACTATATGTTATGTGTGTGTATTCAGAAGAGTCCTGTGGAACTAGAGTTGGGGGCTCCTAGAGTATTAGGGAGCTCTGTAGCCATTTGGGGTGGCTGGGAGGCTAGTCCTCTTTTAGAGCCCTCTTTTTACTGGCTGGATTTAACCCTCTAAACTGACAGTTTCACTGCCACCCACCACCACTACGGTCACTACCTCCAAACTTCCAATCCAAGTTTGGTCGAGAGACAGACATCAGGATTCAACTCCCATTCGATCTCATTTGCTTCACGGGAGCATCTGCTATTTGTGTAGCATCCAACAGTCATACTGCATCATCAAGCACTTCATCGAATCACATCCGGCCAAATTCCCGAACGACCGAACCTTCGAACCGACCGACCGACCGGCCACGGACCAACCGATCGACTCGATTGACCGGCCACACCAACCATACGTCGTCTTCACACCTGCTACCTACGCGAGACACGCTCCGTGAAGGAAAAAGAAAACACTTCGCGACCTGTTGCAAGACAAACTCTGGCTGGTAGTCTGCAGAAGGCGTTTCTGGAAGTCGACTCTGTCAACTGCCGTTCTTCAACCAACCCCGCGACGTCAAGGCCTTGGCCACACAGTACTCCGTGTCTTGTCTGCCTATCACTCCTTGCTCGTGTGTCACTTTCGGGTACACGAACTGGCCTTGGTTGCATCATCGACCGCATCCAAGGAAGCCTCCCCGTCACCGCGACTGTTCGCCGACCTTCTCGATAGGTTCTCAACCCCGACGCGCCCTCTTATCTTCAACACTCGATAGTCGGTTTCGGCAGCGGGCGGACAACCATCGCCCGCCGCAATCATGTGGCTCATCAGCGTCTCGACGAGCGCAATCTTTTTGCTGAGCATCGTGCTCCTAATACCCATCGCCTTCGACGTTGGCGGTCGCGATGCCGGTCTAGCCTACTCGCTATCCCTCTTCATCTTCTACCTTATCTACAGCACCAGCAAGCTCCTCACACCCGAGAGGTCACGAGTCCGCTGGTTCTTCACTAGCAGTGTCGGCTTGTCGCAATGGATCGTCATTCCAGCTCTTCTCATTTGGTCTCTGAATAGGTTCTCAGTAGATGCTGAGAACGCCGGCTGGGTATCGCGCACCTTCTCTTCTGTCACTGCGGATCACAAGCCCAGCACTTGGGGCGAATACTTCTTTGGTCAGCATGGATTTGTCGAGAATGTCGCTTTGGGAGCTTGGGACAAGACGCTGAGCTACTCGAGCCCTGTTTTCCAACTGCTGGAGGGTTTCTGCACTCTCTTGGTGATACAGACTGCTGGGCGGGTTGCAAGGTGGCTCGTCACCCGCGGTGGAGGCGACACATGGATGGTAAGTCCCTGGCTTTGGTTTTCTTGAAAAATATGTTGCTGACATCTTTCTAGATATTCCTTCTTGCCTTTTCCGGTTCCATCATCTCCAGTGCCGTTTACTTCCTCTGGAGGGTTGCGCGTTTCCCCGAAATCAACACCATCGATGCCACCCTCATTGGAGCTACGATGACCTCGGCCGTATTTCTGGGAGCATATGGAATTGGTAGCGGGCGCGGCAACGCCGTGGAGTCGTCTCTCCTCTTTGCCTACATTGTTCTATGCGTCTATCAGATCTTCACCGACTATCAGCCGTCTGCCGAAGCTGTTGCTGCGGCCGAGCAAGCGGCCGCGCTTCAGCCCGATTTCCCGCCTTTGCCCCCAATTATCATGGCATCCTATTCGACATTGATGCACATCCTCAGCAGTCTGCCCGAAGTTTTCAACACATCTTTCCAGTTCCTCTACGCCGCATTCCAGACCATTACACCGAGCGTCATCATCTCGCTAACCTACCGGATCATCGTCTTCTACTGCGCCACCCGCATCATTCCGGCTGTTCGGGAGCTCGGCGCCAGAGCTCTCATGGACGAGCCAAGCTTACTGGAAGAGACCGACGGAGCTAACCGCCTTGTAGGCTTCCTCAGCTGGTTCTCTCCCTCGATCCTCATTGCCGTATATACGAGCTTATTGCTACAGCACTTCAGTGTATCCAACAACGGCGATGATATCGGGTGGACTCTACGCGCTGGTGATGCCGGTGGAAACCCGTGGCGCTGGGTCAATGTCGCTGCCACCATGGGACTCTACGCTATCGAGCTTTATCTCGGCGAAAGAAACGAAGGAATGCACTGGAGAGCGGACTGAAAAACGCCAAAAGTGTGCGTCAGTGCTAGTTAGCCATCACAAACGCAATCTACAAAAGCTCGTGTCAGCTATAGACATGAAGATCAGTGGCCAAGAAAGGTCACCTGGGAACAAGCACCAAGTCAACATCATCTGTTGAGAGGCTCGTTTACCTCAAACCAACATCAATCCAAGGACGAACGCAGGGTGTGGGGAAGGGACATGAGAAAGAAGATATGATACCCATTGGTTAAGGGGAAAGGCAGCAAGACAGAGAACAGAAAGCGAATCGTGTTCGTTGGTAGCGCGAAAAAGAAAGGAAACAGACAGGCAGGCAGCAGATCAAAGGAAACATTAGCTTGACCAGGTACAGGCACAGGCAAGAACAAGAGCTACCTCGACAGTGGTCGGTCATCTACGGAGAGAGAGGGTAGCAGAGCTATTTGTCTAGCTAGCAGTAAGCCCCATAGCATCTTTTTTATAAATATTTCTTCACGTTCAGTGAGCCTGCCTCACCTCCTCTGGTTTCCCTGCGGATGCTACATGCCATACCATGCCACACAACACCATATCTTTTATGCGTGCCTTGCATCTCAAGGTCCTGGAAGAGAAGGAGGAAGACTTCACGAGCTCGTTTCAGGGGTGCATAATCTATGGAAGAGGCCGCATCCTGTCCTATTCTAGGCGACAGACAGACAGCCAGCCAGACAGATAGGCCTTTGCCAAACAGGAGTTCAGCAGGCAGTTTTCAGACCAATGCCAACGAGAGGAGTTAGGGTAAAAAATCGGAAGGGAAACGAAAAGGAACAAGTCACCAGAGTCTTTGGAGGGTGATGAAGGAAAAGGAAAAAAAGGACAGGGAAATGGATAGGTATATAGTACCACATGAGGGCTTTTCGCGTGTACCTCTACTTTCTTTCAAGCGGTTCTTACTTCGGAGCTCTCTGCATTAGCTATGGGTGCTTAGTTGTTGAGGGATTTAATTAACAACAGAGAGGACGAAAATAAAAGAGTTTGAAAAGCTTCGAGTCGCGCAAGTGATAACATAACAACTGAGCCACCTACCCACCCGCCTGTGGTTTTTATGACTAAAAAAGTCGGGAGGGAAAATAGCCCGACATGACATTCAATTACCTCAAACCGCAAGCTTGTCGTCCATCCATCCGTTATATGAATGCTTGCAATTATTACAACTACCAATTCTACAATTATACTCCCTTACATATAGGTAAGCTCTTTTCACCCAAGAGGATTCGGCCTCGCCCTAATCTCCCTAATCACCTCCCTCGTCCGCGGATTATCCTCAAAGCTGAGATTGACCAAATCCACCACCTCGTCTGCTGAAAAGTACAAGCTCAACTCACTCTCCAGCCACAGATACCGCACGTCCTTGAGGTTGCTCTGCAGCACCTCCGACAAATACTTGAGGCGCAACCACGAACCCGCGTACTGCGCCGTCGTGGGGATTTCGTTCTCTGCTTCATTACGACCTTCCGTGATGGCAAAGCGACTAGGCAGGAATAAATCATCCAAGGCCGTGACTGAAGCAATGTGGTTAGCAATGTTGTAAGCCTCGTCCTGGCCGATCCCGGGAAGGTCCATGACGTCGCCAATGATCTTGTTGGCGACGGCGTCGACGAGCGAGCCGACGGCTTGCTGCCAGGCTGAGCGCGAGAGGATGGTTTCCCAGGCGATGGCGAGGGAGCGCACGCGGGCGACGGTGGCGGAGACGCAGGATTCGGTGTCGTCTTGCTGGATGAGGTTTTGTTCGCCTGTGAATTTGAGGGCGAGGTGTTAGTAACAGGGAAAGAAGGGAGGTTTCAAAGAGGTTATGGTTAACAGTGGGCGGAACTTACCCCCTAGGAGATCCCTGAGCACGGTCTTTTGAATGCTCATCTCATTGCTGTAAGCGCGGTTGGCGAAGCTTTGCATGGACTTGATGTCGTTATTCAGTCTCAGCATTGTTTGAGCCCGTGTGCTGATATTGTCCCTCTTCACCCACTCCTCGGCGAACTCAGCTAGCCGCTCCGACAGGTAGGTGGCATCGTTGTAGAGAAACCTTTGGCATGGTTAGCATCTGAACGTTACGTATCGATAATGTTTCTGTACTCACATGTTTCCGCCAACATCCGGAGCGTAGTAGTGGGGGGCAACAGCACGGAACATGGCTAGCGCAAGAGTGGGAAGACTGAAGAGTCCGGCGGCAGCTGCAGCAACGGGGCTGTTGGCATAGGTCCCCTGGGTTAATGCTGCTCCATCTTCGACGAGAGAAGATATCAAGTCTAGGACCGGCTGTGGCAGGGATGAGATGCTGTAGGTCTCCTTGAAAGTCAACTCCCGTGTCTGTGGTTTGGACGAAGACGATGGAGCGGTTGGTGTTGGTTCGGGCGCAGTATCGTCATTCTGAGCTTCATCGCCCCAGCCCCAGGCCTCGGTGGGATCATCGTCCTCCTCCTGCTTTTGCTTCTTCTGCTGAGGTTCCTCCGACTTCTCTGGCTCAGGGTCTTCCTCACCCCAGCCCCAGGCATCGGCCGCATCATCGATAGCGTCCGCGGATGGTTCGGTGGCTGATGTTGTCGCAGCCGGTTTACTGGTCTGTTGCCCACCAGTTTCTTGCTCGCCATCGGATCCCCATGCATCCCAGCCACCATCGTCCTCGGTAACCATGGCTCCATTGGCGGCCAACTGCTGGCCCTCGGACTTTGACACCACCTGCTTCTCCACCCTTTCAACTTGCTTCGATGCGCCCAGTCCCTGAGACAATTGCGTCCTTATTTGGTCCAGAGCAGCTTCTCTTCGTTTCGACAGCCATACTCTAGGTGCACTTTCGGTCCACTCCTGTAGTTCATTGAGATGGGACAATCCCAGCGCTTTGAGGGTGGTGCAGAAGCCCTTTGTCGTCGATATTGTCGCTTGAAATCTATCCATTTCCTCAAGCGAGGATGGAACGGCCAAGTCGAGCCAAGTTTTGGTGATGGTTGGGATGAGACCTGGCAGTAAGACAGTTGAGATAGTCTCAACCAGATCTGGTGGCAGCTTTTCAACCAGGAAGGCAAAGACCTGTTCTAAATCTCGGAACACGGCCTCGATAGACTGATCGGACATCCCTCCTAATTCCAAGGTGTTTTCATTGATCTTGATACTTGGAAAACGTTCTTGCTTGATGTCGAGTCTGGGAGCAAGTATAGCCTTGTCAATATCGTGCCATAGTTGGGCTGCGCGTTGATCGACTTCCTTGTATGCCTTGAGGCCAATGACAGCATCAGACAGGCTCATGGGTTCGTCTACGATGGGTCAGATATGGTGTGCCAACAGTCCGTAGAGATTGTGGCTTACCCTGCTTCGTGTCACTTATTGACACCCTGTGGCCCTCGATATCAACGTGTATCAGAGTATTCCACACATGATCGAATACTTGATGGACGTCCGACTTGAGTTCGAAGGCTCTAATATCAAGGAGCTTTATAGTACGACAAGACTTGTTGACGGGTACAGCGTCGAGCTCTTTCCATGATCCTGCTGGGAGTGTTAGCAACCGGCTCAGCCACTTCCTAGAAGCATAGTAGCTCACGTTCGAGAAGATGTAGAGCATCGAGAATACGGCGTTCGTCCCGCGCTTGCTCAACTTGGTCGAGTATTTGGTTAACCGCCTTGATTCCCTTCAATGCGTTTCTCAGCTGTGTGTTGTAGTCCAACTCGCGGGCGAGGAAGGCAGCTCTTGCTTCGGCTTCCTCGATGGCCTTCCCTGACGCTTGTGGCGCTTCCGACTGTTTCAGGATATCGTTCGCTAGAGCTTTTGACCGAATAATGTCGTCTTGGACCGATTGGGCATTTGTTTTCCATGTTCGGACATCGTCGGCGGTTTCTTCGTTGATGGTGTGTATCTCGGCCTACAAACAAGCGCAAAGCCTCAGCAAAGGGTTTATAGGCGTGGGTCGAGAAGTGATGATTGGTACCTGGAGCTTGGCCTTTGCACTGGCGAGTGCTTCAATGGCTGCTGGGAGCGCATCTGAGTCTACCGTTAAGGAGGATACCGACTCTTCTGGGAAGGCTCCCTCGACAGAGAAGTCTACGAGGGCCTGAGCAATCTGCCCAGCCGGCGAGTCTGGCGTCGCAACGGCCATGCTGTCCTGATATGTTGGCTTAGGTATGGATATGTGGCTCGAGGTTGGAAGTGCGACTCGAGGGGCAGCGGATCTGAGTCCGGTAGACTGCCTAGGCGTTTCGTGGTGTCATATGCGGGCCAGGTAGGTACTGCTGTTGGTGTGTCACAGTTGTCGCGAACTTTGTTGGTTGGTGTTGACAAGCAAGTTGCGGCCAGCTTGGCTGTCGATAAGTTGAATCAATGGATGGCATTGATGACACCCACTGACAGCACCCCTTGTACGTACTGCCAAGACTTGTTTTAGGGGAGATCATGTGGGGCGTGCTTGATGCGGCGCCAATCGGGACCGGGCTGGCCGTCAAGGGACCTGAAAGCTCCCCCGGCCGCTGGGACGGAAGGTGAGAGCTGACGGGAGCTTCGGGCAGCTGCCGCTAGTATGAGGTTCCAGTGGTGCAGGTGGTTGTCCACGGCGCCGTGTAACTACAGTTATAGTTAGCGCCGGATGCCCCTCAATTCCTATTGTCGTCGAGGTCGTGGCAGTTGTACGGTTCTCGTGAATTTCCATTTCTGTTTCATAAACCTCCATCTTGCGGGAGCTATTTGATCGTATCCATAAAAATCTATTCCAGTTCACTCATGTGAACTTGGAGTACGACGACCGGAGGTGAGTTCAAGATGTTTATGTATTTCCTTTCTCGGAGCTTTCCCCACGGGGTCCTGCTCTGTGCTCCAGTCTTCCGCCCCTCACATTCCTTCCCGCTCATCACAAGAGGAACCTGCATCCAGGCCAGTCTCGAGGAGGGGCAAACTTTCTCTTGGTGGACTTCCTTTCCTGTCAACAACACGGACCGCAATCTGATAACTTTTCCTTTCTTTTCTGTATAAAAAGGTCCATCAACCCTGCGTCAACTATTTATACGTCGACTCCAGGCTGCTCAACCGGCATTATATAGAGCAACCACGCCTTTCTGGTCTTACTCGACCTGCAGCACTTTGAAGGCGGCCTGGCAAACATCTTCATTCACTAGACAGTTGCACCGGTAAGAGAGTCTTGTACACTTCACCTTGAGACACACCAATCTGCATTCAGTTGTCAGCAGCCAGCCTCGAATCGCGGAGTCCTCCTTCTTCACACCAATCTCTTGCCAGCCTTGCTCCCTTTTCTCCCCAAAAAACCCTTCGATTCTCCCTTCCCCAAGCATCCTGTTCTATTTCATCACGCATTCCTCCTGCCCCAAGGGCCTATGACAAGATGCTATCCTTCAGACGCTCAGTCACGTTCTTTGGGACTCTAGCAACGGGCATTGTGGTTGCCAACACAGCCGACTCACGGGTTAACCATAGCACTTCCTGTGATATTCCCACATTGAGTTTCCTATATAACTCTTGGTACCTCCTCCCTTTTCATCATGGTTGAGCATGAGGAAAAGAGGGACCCGGTTACATAAACTCCATATAAACGCCGTGGGATCCCCAAGATGTAGCTTTTCAAGAGTCTATAGAAAAGTAGCATTATCACTTGCAAACATGGCATCACTATGGAGACTTTCAATGGCATTTCTACTGTTACAGTTTTTGTCTCATTGGTCATGGGCTAATCCTCTTCCCAGTAACGTTCAAGGCTCTTTGCCCACAATCAGCAGCAACATGTCGACAGCACCAAGGTTCCGTAAGGTGCAAACCTTCGAGACCGACTATGCCCCGACGACAATCACCCAGTACGTCTCAGAGCGTACTGGCATGCAGGTCATTGTGGCAGATCGCAAGGGTCCCAAAATCAACGGTTACTTCACCCTCGCTACCGAGATCTTTGACGATTCCGGTGCCCCTCACACTCTGGAGCATCTGGTCTTCATGGGCTCCAAGAACTACCAATACAAGGGCCTCTTGGACAAGCTAGCTGGACGTGCCTACTCTGGTACAAATGCATGGACTGCTGTTGACCATACCGCTTATACGCTTGAGACGGCTGGTTGGGACGGCTTCGCTCAGATTCTACCCGTCTATCTAGAGCATGTCATTCTTCCTACTCTCACCGACGATGCGTGTGTGACCGAAGTTCACCATATCGACGGCGAGGGCAACGATGCGGGTGTGGTGTACTCCGAGATGCAGGCCATCCAATACTCAAGCCAGGAGCTTATGGACTTGCGGGCCCGCCGGTTGCTGTACCCCGAAAATGTTGGATTTCGCTACGAAACGGGCGGCATGATGGATGCCCTCAGAGTGCTGACCCCAGACCGCATCCGTGAGTTCCACAAGGCCATGTATCAACCTCAAAACCTGGCTGTCATCATCGTCGGCGAGGCAAACCATGAGAATCTCTTGGATATCTTGGATAAGTTTGAGGAGAGCATCAAGGACGACATCCCCCCTCCTGACCCCAACTTCAAGCGCCCATTTGTCGACTCTCCTCAACCGCCTCCCCTGAAGGAAACAGTTGTCGAGACTGTTGAGTTTCCTGAGGAGGATGAGTCCACTGGCGAGATTGTTGTGGCATTCTTCGGTCCCAGCTGCGTTGACCAGTTGCAAGCAACGGCTCTCAACATCCTGTTGACATACCTCTGCGGCTCCTCCGTGTCTGTGATCGAGAACACTATTGTCGAGAAGGAGGAATTGGCCAGCTCAGTTTCCTTCTGGTGGGATACTCGCCCCAACTCCGTTATCTGGTTCCAGCCAACCGGTGTCGCTACCGAGAAGCTCGCCTTTGTCGAGGAGCGCCTTATCTCGCTTCTGAAGGAGGTTGCATCCAAGCCACTCGATATGGGGTACATGAAGGAGTGCATCTCGCGCGAGCTGCGTCAGATCAAGTACCATGCTGAAGGTTCGGAACAGTTCTACTCCAGCAATATCATCACCGACTACTTGTTTGGAAAGCGCGACGGCTCTACCCTGAGGGAACTTCAGACTTTGGGCGAGTACGATGTCCTTGCTAGCTGGGAGGAGCAGCAGTGGCGTGACTTCCTCAAGAAGTGGATTTCAGACGCACCTCACGTGTCCATCCTGGGCAAGCCGTCCATGGAACTCGCCAAAAAGCTCAAGAAGACCGAGAAGGAGCGTCTCGCCAAGAGGAGGGAAGAGTTGGGAGAGGAGGGCCTAAAGGCGCTGAAGGAAAAGGTTGAGAAGGCCAAGCAGAACAACGAGAAGCCTATTCCTCCCGTGGTGCTCGATCAGTGGCCGGTTCCTGACACATCCTCCATCCACTTCATTGAGTCGTTGACAGCAAGAAGCGGCAAGGCCCGCAGCCTCGGAACCACCGATAACTCAGCCCAAAAGATCATCGACGCAGCACCCCAAGGCGCTAAGCCTCTATTCCTCCAGTTTGAGGACGTTCCTACCAACTTTGTACACCTTACTTTGCACGTCGGAACATCGGCGACTCCCAACAGGCTCAAGCCTCTCCTCCCTCTGTTCGCAGACAACTTCTTCAACTCGCCGGTTATGCGCGATGGCAAACGTATGGAGTTTGAAGATGTTGTTAAGCAACTCGAGAAGGACACCATCAGCTACCACCTGAGCAGTGCTTCGCGCATTGGTGATAACGAAGGTATGGCTCTGCAGTTCCAGGTGGATCTCGACAAGTACACCACTATGATCAGCTGGCTTCGCACACTGATGTTTGACATCGTCTTCGATCCCGTCCGTCTCAAGGCCGCTGTTGTCAAGGCCCTTGCCGATATTCCCGAGGCGAAGAGGGACGGCAGAGTCATGTCTCGCGAGGTCGATCAGTCCATTCATCTGCTGCCAGAGTCTTACTCTGTCGCTAAGCGGACGCTCGTCAAGGCGGTATACTACCGTCGCCTGAAGAAGCTCCTCGAGAAGGAACCCGAGACCGTCGTCTCCTGGTTTGAGGAACTCCGCCGTAGTCTTTTCACCTTCGAGAACCTCCGCGTCCTTGTCACCGCGCACGTCGAGAAGCTCCCCAACCCCATTGCGGCCTGGGACAGCTTCACCGAGATTCCCGATCTCGACACCTCCAAGGATCTCCTGCCCGTTGTCCGCCCGCACCAGATGCTGAGCGACGAGGGCAAGGCTCCCGGCTCCTTCGGCAGCGYCATCATCCCCATGACYACGCTCGACTCCTCCTTCAGCGTCAGCACCGCCAGCGGCATCAAGTCCTACTCGGACCCTCGCTTGCCCGCCTACCTCGTCGCCCTCTCCTACCTCGAGACCACCGAGGGTCCCCTGTGGAACGCCGTCCGCGGCAACGGTCTCGCCTACGGCGTCCACTTTGGTCGCGAGTCCGACTCGGGCTACATCCAGTTCCACGTGTACCGGTCACCCGACGCCAGCAAGGCCATCGAGGCCAGCAGGAACACGGTGGCCAAGATTGCTTCCGGCGAGGAGCCGCTGGACAAGCATCTGGTCGAGGGCGCCATCAGCGGTCTGGTGTTGGCTGTCGCGGACGAGCAGGCTACCATGACGGCGGCGGCGCAGCAGAACTTTGTCAGCAACGTCATTCGCGGCCAGGAGCCCGGTTGGAACAAGAAGCTTCTGGCGCGCATCCGCGAGGTGACGGGCGATCAGATCCGCGAGGCTTTGAGGGAGATTGTGTTGCCTGTGTTTGAGCCGGGCAAGAGTAACGTTGTGGTTACTTGTGCTCCTATTATGGAAGAGGTGAGATTGGCCCCCCCTTTCTTTCCCATTTACTTATTGCAATTCTATTATGCCAGACACTAACAATTTTACTTTACAGAACATGGTCAAGAACCTTGAGGCCATCGGTTACAAGACTCAAGTCCAGCCTCTTACGCACTTCTACGATGACTACGGCTTGAAGGCCGACGAGGATGAGGAAGAAGAAGAGGAGGAGGAGGAGGAGGACGAGGATGATCATCATCATCACCATCACGGCTGTGGAAGCGAGTGCGAGAGCGAGTGCGGAAGCGAGTGTGACTCGGAGGAGGATATGTCGGACTAGATGTCTGACCTTTGTCATCTAGTTGGCTTCCATCACTGCAGTAAGGGTAGAAAATCACAAATACTATACTAGAAGAATTCAATTGTGTAAGCAACGTTAGTAGACACCGGACAAGGCGTAGGTGATTGAGACTAAGCGTCCTAAGCGTAAATTTGATGCCACCGGAGCCACCAAGCGTATAGTGTGTTACTATGATTTTTTGATATAGACTGTCAACACTGTGTATAAAGGCACGAGCTTGATCAGTGTCATGTTTAGACTCCAGGTACCTCAAACTAGTGTCGATCGTATGTTCTTTCTTTTTACCGATCTACTGTATTGTATGTAAGATGTATTAGTTCGAGGTCATCATTCCGTCGTTATATATAGTTTGCACCCTCTCTTCGCTTCCTTCTATATCGCTCACAACTTCTTTTCTAACACAAAGTGAGGTGTTGAAAGTATATGCGCCGCTTTCTTGCTCTTTCTATTCTTCCCTTCCCTCCTCATTCATCATCAGACATCTTGTTTGATATATCCCATCTTTGGGAATGCGCAACCAGCCAACCGACCACATCCCGGAATGCCACTAAATCCCGACATCCTCAAGTCTGCTCCCTCTTAATCAAGCCTCAACACTCCCCGTCGTCCCCGCCCCCTCCCCACCACTACCGCCCCCTCCCTCCTGCGCCAACAACCTCTTCCGCCAATTATTGCACACCTCCTCGAACCCGCCCACCACCTCTCCACAGACGTGCGCGCACTCGCGATTCCGCAGCCTCTCGCTCCAGTTGCCCCTGCTGAGCCAGCGCTCGCCTTGCTCCCTCAATTCCTCCTCGCGCTTGAGCTCCGCCACTAGCTCGCGCGCACTTTTGAGGCGCCTCGTCGCCGTCGTCGTTGTTTGTCTGGACATGTGCAGCGTRTCGGACAARTAGTTGAGCGTCTGGACCAGRTCCGTSGTGATRGTGTGCAGCGAGGCGAGCTGGGCGAAGGCGGCCGTCGAGGGCCGCGGCATGCACGACGAGAGGCTGACGAGCATGGGCAGGAGCTCGTCGATCGCTTCGGCGTCCGGGGCGGGGGAGAGCGGGGAGAGGAGCGGGAAGGAGAGAGAGTGTAGTTGTCGGGTTTGGTGGGTTAGGTGGGTTGTTAGGGCTGAGTGGGCGGTTATTAATCTGTTGGAGAGAGAAAAGGGGGGGTTAGTATGGTGTTCTTTGTTAAGTAAGGAGGGGGTGGGTTGAGAACTAACCTTGTAGCACCACCTTCCACGCCGGCTTGTGAACCTAGATCACGGAGACCCTCGGTCACTCGCTGAAATGCCCCGTCGGCCGCCGAGCCATTGTTTTCTGTGCCTCTTCGCGCAAGCGACTCGACCTCGGCCATCTTTTCCACCAATCTGGGCGACAGTCCGGACGGCTCTAGGTCCGACTCGGAACCGTATTCACTTCCGTCGTACTCACTCCCCTTTCGGCGGTGGTGGTGATGGTGGCCCCTTCCGTTCGGTGAGAGTTGTGATTTTAGACTTGCGCGCTGGCGGCTCCGAGGACTTGCCACGTCGACACCGCTATCCCGTATACCACCCCCATCCTTTGGCATGGGTGTCGGGAGCAGGTCCTCTTCTTCGCCTTGGAAATCCATGTTGGGTGCCTCTTCGCCTTCTTGGCCCTCAAAATAGTCGTCTTCGCCGTCCGAAAAGGCATCGGCTAGCTCGTCCGCTAGGTTACCCAACCCGCCGCCGTTGTCCATACCTCCGTTCCCAAACATGCCAATGTCCATCGCGGGGCCCACCGAGGAGTTGAAGCTGTTTCGTGAGGGCGTTAAAGGATCGTTGAAAGACGACTTGTGTGAAAGGGCGCGACCCTCTTGCGGGGAGTAGGACGCTGCGGAACTGAGGTTCTCCATAGAGGGGTACGGCGAGTGCCGTGGTGTTTGCGGTGAAGACGGCGTCATGGTGGGTGGGTGTTGCAATCTGTTGGATTATTCGAGAGCAATGTTTCCCTAATATTTCCCTCCCCCCGCGGTAGACGAACAAGGCGAGAAGTATTCGGAAGGACGAACGGCTGGTGTCTGCGTAAAGCGGTGCGCGGCGCAGGTTGTGACTGTTCGCGGACTGGGGATACTCCTGTGAAGCGAGCCGACGAAGCGTAGTATCCGGACGCGGGAGAATTGGTATGATCAAGGTAAATGGCCAGGAGAGGTCGGACGTATGAGACGAGAGTTCGTTAGGCGGTAGGTAGAGGGACAGGCGCAGGTCCGTAGGTGGTGTCAAGAGATGCAGTTGTTGGGCGGTCGGTCGGTCTCGGTCGGTGAGGGGGATCTGTTTCGGACTGTCCTGGGGACTTTCGTGAATGCGTCGGAATCCCTTTTGTTGTCTCGAAACACTGAGGAACAAAGCAGCTTGGCTAGAGAGACGTAAGAAGGCAATACTTGCTTTGGCCTTGAAAGTGATGAAGTGTTGAAGTGGATAGAGTGGATGGGGACTTGGAAGGATAGCGCGGGCGGTGATTCGTAGTCGTGGCCAGGGGCATTGGGCAATCTCTAGGAGTAGCTGCGAGTGATGTGACAGCGGTTCTGAAGGTGGTGCAGAGTGATGGTCCTGGAATTTCCTCTTGGATGAGTTCAGCGGTTTGACCATCAAGCTCGGACTGTCAGGGGCAAGCGACTACGGACGGGAGTACCGAGAAGGAAACATCCATCCATGGACCATGGAACGAGACGGGAAGGCGGAACTTGAAGGGTCCCCAGCTGCGGGCTCATGCCAGGGGCAACTGAATCGCTGGCGGGCAGATGGCTTCACTCAGTTCCAGGACGGGAGCCTGTGCCACCTCAGGTACCGTGTGCCCCGCATTGACAACAAGGCTGTCTGGCACGCGCGTGGGGCACTCCTGCCCCTGGAGGTCCAAGCAGTTGGGCAGCTATCGACGTCAAAGCACACAGCACTAACAGCTTGTAGTGTAGTCGCAACCTAGGTCTGTTAAAAGCACTAAACAATTAACTTTTGTTTCTTCATCCTGTTACCGTCCTATCAAAGGCAAAGGAAGGGTTGATACCTTCAACTCAAAATATCAACACAGCATCACAACGGAAGGAGCTTTGAGACACTCACAAAATGGCCAACTTCCGCCAATTCCGTCCAGATGACTTGAACAAGTTCTCAAAATGCAACCTCGACCCTTTCACAGAAACATACGAGCTTGGATTTTACTT
The DNA here is from genome assembly GCA_009805235.1 of Neurospora pannonica FGSC 7221. Taxonomy (NCBI): domain Eukaryota; kingdom Fungi; phylum Ascomycota; class Sordariomycetes; order Sordariales; family Sordariaceae; genus Neurospora; species Neurospora pannonica. The sequence goes on along the minus strand of RANY01000483.1, from coordinate 2,297 downwards.
GCAGTACCATGCAAAGTGGCCATCGCTCTTCCAGGTCGCCGAGGATCAGCATGGCAACATAATTGGATACAGTGAGCACTCACTTATTTCACCCCCTTTGTTTGATTCTATACTCACATACACAAACAGTCATGGGCAAACTTGAGTCCTCACCAGACTACTACAAGTTCTCAGAGCACTACCTTCCCTGGCACGCCCACATCACCGCAGTCACCGTAGCGCCCGAGGCTCGCCGTCTGGGCATTGGCAAGATGCTTACGGAGCAGCTTGAGGCCGCAGCCGACGCCAACGACGCCTGGTTCGTCGACCTGTTTGTGAGGAGCACCAACCACAAGGCCATCCGGTTCTACAAGAGCATGGGCTACAGCATCTTCCGCACCGTCAAGGACTACTACGGCGACCATTCCAGCGACCCGACCAAGTCGTCAGAGGACGCTTACGACATGCGCAAGCCCATGAAGAGAGACGTCAAGAAGGAGCACATTCGGGAAGATGGCGAGAAGTTCGAGGTGGACCCGAGCGATGTGTGGTGAAAATAGTCTCTCAAGAGAAAGAAGACTTCGTTATTCCACTCATACGGACATGCCCGGGTGCGATATATACTGCGACTTTCATCAAGGCGTTACCAACATACCAATCGAGACAGAAACAACCGTCCGCTGGGGTACCGCAGGTGCTGGAATGAACCCAGGTACTTCGAGCCAAGCTAGGGACATGCGTAGTAACGGGAGAAGAGGTTGCGAAAGGCACCGGACTGGGCCTTTGTTATAACCTGGCCTTTGGACACTCAGCAACAGTTCAACTGGCTGTTTCGTTATGGCTCTCCGAATGACCTACAAGCTGCGTACGTGGTAAGATGATTAAACAACTTACTACTTACCATAATACTGACTGTGAGTTCCTCTGTCAACCTCTCAGTCACGATCAAGGTCACAGTCATCATGTAATGCCTCTTCCAGACCGTCCAATAGCCACTCGGGTAATTCACACAAGTTGACGGGATTTTGTCGACCAGTGTGTGATGAGCAAACGTTGTATTGATGGCGACAAGCAGAGATATTGTCTAGCAAGGCCACAAATGAGATGGAGGTCGTAATGAGATTTATGTTCAAACGACCTCAACACCTGGATTGGGTGTTTGGTGACTAGTATTGAGGCTGTCTGTCTACCTTTGGTTGTATCTACAAAAGTCATTGATCATTGGGAAACAAGGTTCTGAAACTCGTCTCCATCTAAGGATATCCGAAGTATGGATATACCCTCTAATACTCTGACAGCTCGCGAGTGTCCTCGACATCACCTCTGCGCCTCGCCGCCATGAGACATCGGCGTGTCCCGGCATCATAAGCAAGTCTTGTACTTGTAACAACAACAAATCATAACAACTCGACCAGGTCGTCCGTCAAGAACTTCGAGTGCCCAAAGCTCCATCTACATCTACCACAACAACACTACAGCATCACCACTTCTGTGGCTGACCTAGATTGACAGCGACCCTTTGGACACATCAGAATGGCGTAGCTTCGTCTGGCTTGAGGACAACGAACGCATAAAAAAACAGCGATCAGAAGATAGGTGCAAAAAAAGAAAGAACGTGGACTTACAGCTGGATCGAGCGCACAGCTTATACGGCAGTCGGGGGCAGGACGGAAGACAACCATGACCGCTGCGCCATCTTACCAGCTTGCCACGGAAGGAGTGTCGCGGGAAGTAATACATATACCGTATAGAAAGGAAGGTTGCGGGCTATGCAGTGTCGTTTGGGGAGGGGCCCAGTTGAAGAGTTGGGATGGAAGGCGGGGGCCACTGGGAGGGAAACATGGAAGATGCCAAACACGATTTGCGTTGAGCGATGAATTATCGGACTAGAGCGAACATATTATACATCCTCAACCCTCTACATCCCCCTTCGCTTATAGCTTGCTCTTGCCCCCATTCAGATACGCCTGTCCCAACTTCAACTGCTCAACCGCATCCTGAACCATTTCCTCCACGATCTCCCCGGCCGGCTGCACCTTCTTCACTAACCCAGCCACCTGTCCCATCAGATGCGGCGGGTCAATCTCATTCCCCTGATCCATATCCCACTCGATCGGCACGATACCCTTGCCCGTCAGCTCCGCAATCTTCTCCGGCTGCGCATGCCACTTGGCGATATACTCGTTCGTCTTCATCCTTAGCGGCCTGCCGCTGAGCACCAGCGTCCGCTCGGTATCCTGGAACCCGCACGTCACCACCGCCCCCTTGTGCTGCTCGCTGCAGCTCGCCTCCTTGCTGGGCACGAGGTTCGTGGCCAG
>RANY01000482.1:0-26588 GCA_009805235.1 Neurospora pannonica FGSC 7221 | reverse complement strand
CGTCGGGCTAGGCATCATGCCGACGATCCCCGGCTCCCCCATCGACGCCACACAAGAGAGGACCATCATCGACGGCATCTCGCCCATCATGTCCCGCGCCCCGGAAGCACTACCTCTCCCTCTTGCCGACCCAGCATTCCGAAGCACCAGCACCAACAACCTCACCCTGACTGTCCCCTCCACCACTCGCAATTACCATACCCACGGGCAAGTAGGAGCCGGAAGAGCCACCCTCCACCCGCCGCTCACCATCACCACCGAGTTCCCCATCATCTCCCCCTCCGTCTACTCGCCGACCGATAACATCACCCCGCAAGAATACAAGCGCACTGCCCCACCACAGCAGCGCTCCCCGCTGTCACCGCTAAGTCTGAGAGGGCTGGGCTCGTTCATGGCTCGGAGGGGTTGCAAGCGGAAGGAGGTGCCGCCGCCGATTATCGTGCATCCTAGCTCGCCTTCGCAGTTTGCGCATGTCGTTAATGGCAACAGCCCAGGCATGGATAGCGTTGCGCTAGGGACTCCTGTTGATCGTGCAGGCCTGAGCCAGTCGCCGCCACAGCAGACCCCAAACCCGCCCAAGAGGAGAAAGACGGTTTGGGGGATGATGGTGGAGGGGTGGTGGGATTTGGGATTGCTGGAGAGGATGGGGAGTGGGAAGAGGAGTCAGAGGAAGTAATAAGAAGGAAGGCATGGACGCGAGTCTAGTATGGATTGGATAAGACGAAGGAAATAGCTAATATGATACCCCCGGGAGGGAAAATGGGAGGAGGGCCTCAAGGGACGGGTACTAGAATTTGGATAAAACAGGCGCAGTATCCCTAGGTACGTAGCTATAGAATAGTCACACAGGATCGTGGGCAGGTGGACACCACCAAGAAGTGGGAAAACAACAAACTTGTTCTGGTATCAAGTAGATAGACATTCACATAACGGCTGCAACGACGGCATCAAATAATGATAACGATATCCCACCTACCTATTTACTCCAAACTCCCTTGTTCCCACTTGCACCTTACGCCCTGTCCCTCAAACTAAAACGGTTTAACAGAACTCCCATCCTCCCCCTGCTTCCCAGCCGGCACCCATATCCACAACACCTGCAAATGCCCCGGCGTTATCCCCATCTGCTCGCCGCCCCAAGCATACTGCCACACGAAAACCTTATCCTTGCTATCTTCCTTGGACGGCGCCCTGGGAATGTCGTAGTAGCAGTTGAGATTGCCGTTGCAGATGAAGGGGTATTTGAAGCCGTTCCGGTTTTTTTTTTTTTTTTTTTTTTTTTTTTTGTTTTCGTCACATCAGCATCGATCCCTATATCCCATCCCCTCATCCCCTCATCCCCTCACGGTAGAGACGAAAAAAAGCAAAAACTCACAATAGTATAATACCTCTCCCCCACCGGCACCATCCCCGCATCCTCATTACAGCTCCAAGCATGCTGTCTCGCGCCGTATCTACTATCCTCGTTCGTCGGCATCGCCTGGTTTGCCGAAGCTGCACCCGCCTATTTGGGAACTAATCGTCTTTGGGTACGAAGTGATGGTGCTGAAGACGGCGCAGTCGGAAGACGTGACGTAACCTGTGTCGGAGAGACAGCCGATGCTGTCGAAAAGGGAGGCGTCGCTGTAACTGGTGCTGTTTAGGATCATGATGTGCCCGATGCCGTTGAAGAGTTTTGTTACGTCTGGGGTGGTGCCGGGTTCGGCGGGGATGGGGATGGGGATGGGGATGGGAGCGGGTGCGGGTAAGGCGAGGGAGGGGGTGGTTTGGGAGAGGAGGAGGGTGGGGAGGAGGTGGTTTGGTGGTGACATTGTTGCTGGGTATGTGGCACTGGATAGATGATTCGGGATGATGATGCACCGGCCAGTGTTGTGAGAGTCTAGTCACTCTGGTGGTAGTTGGAGTCAGGAGGATTGCTGGTTCAAGGCAAAACTACACAAGCTCAAGATCTCAAGGAAGAAGAGCCATCAGACTTATGTATCTCTCTCCAAAGTCCAAACCCTTTCCCACTCTCGTCACCACATCCCCGCAAAATCCGCAAAAATACTGAGGGTGTCATCATCATACCTCTCCCTTCATCTCCACATTTTCATCGTTCCCCTCCAACCTTTTTCAACACACGCCAAGTCGCCAAGTCGCTAATGGCCAGTCAATGCATGTCCAAAATCCGGAACATGTGATCCAAGAATCCCGTCATTTGGTACCCTTCCTGTCCTTCAAATGAATTCACCCGAAGCACGTCCGTCGTCCCGTGCTCATGGGACTCGGCGACTTTAACCGGCAAGCGAGAAAGTTTGGGGTGCAGTTGGGACTTGGGAACTTGGGGACGGGAGATGGAAGTTGCTTAGGTACCTTATGCCTGACGGACACTCACCAAATGGAACAGTCCAACGGACGGGCGTTGCTACTTTCCCCTTTTGAGCCTTTGCGAAAGCTGGACAGCCAACGAGAGTGCTAAGAACCGATTGCTCTTGCCGTGCATTATTGGTCCGTTCATCCCAAAACTTCCCTGCGGAGGAAATGCCGCTTCCCTTCAGGACTTTGAGGGGAGGACCAACAGAGAGAGGGATAAACCCAAGGGTCAAACTCACTTCAACTTCGCTGGAACGGATTTCCCCATCTGAACCACCCAGCTTCCCCTTCCCCTCCCCTTTCCGTCTTCTTCCACTTCCCTTTCCTGCCGTGACCAGGAAGCGGGGTCAGATCCCAAATGCTCACAAATGCTTATATGATCACAGTCCCTTGAAAAGTGTGATCCGGTTGTGCATGGGCCGTGCAGGTGAAATACCGAAGTTGGGTACGGGTTTTAAATCAAGATGCAATTTGCAAAAGGGCGTATCCATTGGCTATGTTACATTCACAAAGGGGCGTATCCATTGGCTATGTTACATTCCCAAGTTCGTGACCTTCAGTGTTGGCCATGGTAGAGGAACATGACAAAGAGCTTAAAAACTTTCGATGTTGATGTAAAAACATGGTACGCCCAACTGTCCAAGTCTTGATCAAGGGGTTGACGGTCTGTAGGTTTGTCGTTGTCAATGATTGATCGACTATGGGTCACAGTGCGTCTAAAGAGACATGTAGGGTGAAGTCTAAAGGTTGCCATGGGATTGCGTTAAGCGGCCATCAAGGCAAGGAGAGTGTGTGGTTAGTTGTTAAAGAACTTGAACGGGAATATTGCCAGGGACATACTTAGGGCCGCATTACAACCCCGGAGCCCCGGAGGAGCACCTAGCTCGGCCCCATACCCCGGCCCGCAAAGCGGGACCCAGGGTCCGAAGTGGGTCCAACCAACAAAAACCAAGACAGCCCTCAAGAAAACTCTTCACCAGCACAACCAACCTAGCTCCTTCATAACCCACCACATCCACTCCAAATCCTCATCAAAGGCAAGATGGCCGAGCGGTCTAAGGCGCCACGTTAAGGTTAACCCTTAATCCTCCTCCCGAGAAATCCGTGGTCCGAAAGGGCGTGGGTTCGAATCCCACTCTTGTCACATATATCATCAAGCATCATCAACCGAGCTCGGGTTGGTGAACATTTCTTTTTTTTTTTCCTTTGGATCTTTTTGGTACAGATTCTCCGTGCGACCGACATCCGTCGTCCATTACTACTATGATTTTATACGAAGTTCGTATCATCAGATTGTATGTAGTAGTAGCAGCTACAATATCAATCCATTTCTCCATTGTGTAAATCCCACCCGGCTTAACATAACACCAAACACCACGCTACAAGCATAAAGCAAATAAACCACCGCCATCCAAACCCACTTACTCAATAACACTCGACATCCCCATCTTCTTCATCAGCACACTTCCACTCGCAGTCCGTCTATGTCCGTGTCCGTGTCCCTGCGCCAGCGCCTCCGCCATCCCTCCCGTGCTACTCGGCGTAGTAACAGGCGACACCCTCACCGTCAGCCCACTAACACTTGCACTTCTACTTCCACTCCCCGTCCCATCCCCCGCTACACTTCCCGCACCAAAGAACAACCGCCCCCCATACTTCCCCGGACTAACAGCCGTCAACGGACTAACCAAATCATCTGCCTCGCTTGTTGCCCCCCCTCTCCTCCAGGATCCGTTCGCAGCCGCGGTATCGATCACCGCCGGGACGTTCCCGTTCCCGTTCCCATTTGTACCACTCATCCTGAACTGCACCGGCAAGACAGGGGTAACCTGATCCCCATATCCAGGCCTCCCCTCTTCGCCACTATACCGACTACTGCGCGCACTGCCGCTCCCGTCCCCGTCCGTCATGCTAGTAGTTGCCGACGTGGAGGAGCCGATCGTGTGTTCCGTCCCTCTTCTGGAAGCAATCCCTAAAGGGGGAAGTTCCACAGCTGCGCCGGGGAGTAGGAGTAAGCGCCAGGAGGGGTCGGAGTCGGGGATTATTAGCTCTTCGGTGGCGTCTTTTTCTATGGGGCCGACGGGGCTGTTGAGGGTCATGTCGAAGGCCGGTTGTCCGGGATGTGCCATTTGAGAAGACTGCTGCTGCTGTTGTTGCTGCTGCTGCTGTTGTTGCTGGCGACCAGGAACGTCGATACAGGCATTGATGTTGGCACTGACGACGTTTGGAGAAAAAGGAGAGACAAGCTCAGCGACCATGGCGGAAGCGATGCCGATGGCCATGGTGGTAGATTGGCCGGAAGCTGATGACGAGATTTTGGCGGACGATTCGGAACCCGAACGGCCAACAGTGGAGGCAAAGCGGCGGAAGGTTCCCTTGACACTGGCAACCGCGAGGTTGATACTAGGCTTTCTGCGGACGGCGGCTTGGATCGGAGCAAGCCGGGTGCTGTCATTCGATGTAGGCTTATTGTCGACGGCGATGTCTTTGCCCTTCTCCTTGTCCTTGCCCTTGGGCAAAGGTGATGATGAGGAGGAGCTGGTGCCGTTGGATTTGTTTTTCATCTTGACTGCTATCAGCTCGAACTGCTTGACCATTGTGGGGTTCTCAACGATCTCCTCCATCGTGACTGTAACAGTGGCATCGACACCGGGGATGTTGGCCTTGGGCAGTTCGCGGTTCAGTTGGGTTGTCAATTGGGCAGCTGGGATGAGGCTGCCCCATAGATCAAAGAAGGCAGCAATGTGTACCTGCGCCTCCGGGACACCCAAAGCTCGTGGGTTGATGACCGATGTCCATGCTTTGGAGATGACGGTCTGGATGCCACGTTCTTGTTCCTTTGTCAACGCCTTGACGGCATCTGACCGACCGGCATTAGTGTGCGCCGTGCACGCGTCCAACAAGTCTCTAAGTGGAAGCGGTATCCTCTTCTCCATGTTCTTGTATTGGTAGCCGGATGGAATCAGTGGCTGCATGATGTTAACGCTGGTGAGAAGGTTGATGGTAGCGCAAACCATGCGTAGCGCATCATCAGCAAATATCTCAGGGACACGGTCGACACAGAACGTGACCGACAACTCAACCCGATTGTTTCCACGCGCAATTGATCTAATAAAAAGATCAGGGACATCCTGGGCTCTGGATTCCACAACGGTAAACTTGCACGAGGCAGTACCGAGATGGAACGACTTGGGTTCCGAGGAGACAATGGCCGTATCCTCGTATTGGTGCTGGATCAGAGTGCTAAAGCGAGTCCAGTACGGCCATGGTGTGCACTTCTCCACGATATTCAGTGTCCCCAGGTTCTCGAATGGTATGCTGGAAATCCGCTGCGTCTGGACGTACTGGAGCAGGCCCAACGGTGTAAGTGGCGTATCTGGGAACTGTACCCGGACGGGGATCTGATTGACTGTTGGCCCCATGACCCCCATCACCGACTGGTTCCCAGAGAGTGTGACATGGCGACCGTCCACAAGTTCGCCGAAGACCACGTCGGAAGAGGCTGAGAGACTAGCAAGAACCATTGCCCATGCGCTTTTCAGGATGGTCTCGTAAGAAATCCCGAGGCTGGACAATGAACCGAGAGGCATCACATGGCGGAGCGTCTTGGTGTTCGCCGACACCCGGTATGGCAAAGAATGCTCGACTACCTGGGTAACTGTGCTGCCTTCAAGCAGTTTCTTCCAAAACTCATCGGCCCCTTGTGAGTTAGCCAGCTGCACGGACCGGACAAACTCACAGTAGGTCGGACGACGAGGTGGATTTTGCGTCCCATCATACAGTTTCTTGAGGTCCTTGACGAATAGTGCCATCGAGAGGTCATCGTATTGGGCTTTGGAGAGTCGAAGAATGAGTATCGACTGCTTTCCTCCATCAATGAAGATGAACTTGGTCATAGGGGAGCAGAAGGCCACCGGTGAGGCTTGGTCTTTCCGGATCGATTTCTCCATGACGGTGTTCAACCTCCAAGTGGGGCAGGTGTGCCTCTTGAATTCGACATTAGCTGACTTGATCACGGCTTGGTACACCTTTCGATTGTGCGGAACAAGGGCGGTACGAAGGATGGGATGAATGGTGACCAGTGTCAAGCACGCATCTTCCAGCTTCTTAGCGTCGACGGGGCCGGTGAACATGAACGTAAAATAGTTGATGTTTGCACGACCGCGGAGCATTCCGGTTTCCATATGTCGAATTTGCGTCGAGGTTGCTTCGGCGGCGTCTTTGATGCCGTGGGCATCGACACCAACCTTTGGTGCAATGACTTTCTCCAGGAGGACTTGCTTGACCGCATTCGGATCAGATGCAGTAGGCGAAGGGTTTAACACTGGCAGAGAAATTGGGCTGTCGGACTGCAGCGGCTCCACGGAGGACATGGTTCTGCAAAGCTCGGTGAGTGTGACGTTTTGGAGGACATCGGCGATTGAGATCGAGATGCCTTCATGCCGACAGGCGGTAACCAATTGAGCAGCAAGGACGTGGTCACCTCCAACACCAAAGAAGCCGTCACAAGCGCGGATACGTGCTTCCTCTATCCCTAGGACCTTTGCCCAGATCACCCTCATTCGCTCTTCACTGTCTGTCAGCGGGAGAGGTTTGAAGGACTTGAGCTTCGCGTCGTTGGCTGTCGAGGCACTGCACAGTGCGATGAGCTTCTCTTTGGATAACCCACTGATCATCTTCTGGAGGCGACGTCTGTTGACCTTGAGTGAAGGGGTAATCGGAAGATGCTTTACTGGGATGAAGATTGACGGGATTCCGGGCGGAGCAGCATTGCTTCGCAATCCAATTTCGACAAGCTGCCTAGCAATGAACAGCTGCTCCTTAGCCGTCGCGCCTAATGAGGTCAGGTCGTCTTCGCCGTCGAGGATACTATCCCCGAACTCGATGAAGGCGGCCAATACCGGTGCGTCATCCGTGCCTCGGAAGGGCAATTTGTCTACCAGGACATCAACTCCCTGTCCAAGGCACCGTCGAAGATACTGCTCTATCTGCGCCGTGTCTACTGGTCTTCCCTTGCTGCCAACGTCCTCGTGTTTGTGAGAGATGAACTCCATCAACCCACCGTCAGTATACCTAACTCTGTGTCCAGTCTTAAAGTACCGTGACGTGTTGCCCGCAGACGGTCCAAGTGGCGACATTGGCCCCAAGGTAGACTCCCTGTTAGGGTAATGGCAACCCAAGGTTGGCCCCTCTACTACGAGCTCTCCGACGGCACCGACGGGGACCAGATTCTTGCGGTCGTCGGGATTAACGACCATGAAGCTACCGCAAAACGGGCGCCCGACACTTCGAAGTTGATTTGCCCCAACGACCTCGAGGAAGGAGATGCCCAGAGGACAGACATCGTGTGGCCCATAGGCCAAGATGATGTTGGCTTTACCGTGCCACGCGCTGTATGTATCTTCGTCCAGGCTCCGAGTTCTAAAGCATACCGCCTTCAACGTCGGCACCTTTGTCGGATCGACTTTACGGGAGAGGTGTGGCGTCATACAAGTCCAGTTGACCTGCATACGGTTGACAGCGCCCGCAAAATCCTTGAGCTGCTCGTTCGCAGACGGCACACACACACATCCTCCATAAGCGAGTGTGGTGAGGATCTCCGAAACGCAGATATCAACGTTGAAAGACGAGAGTTGCATGACGCGACTCAAGGGTCCAATCTTCGCGGCGGGGCCCTGGCCCAGAAGTGCCGTGGATAGTGCAGTATGACTGAAGGAAACACCACGAGCCTCGCCTGAGGCCACGCGAGAGAAGAGTATACAGGCTGGATCGGATGGCGTAGCCATAGAGGTGAGCGATCTTCGATCTCGGGGAAGGCTGTGCATCAGGCCGTCGTTCAAGGTAACAACATCGTCGAAGAGGTTTCCAAGGACTAGGGCAGCGCGCTCCGAAGCGACCGCGACCCTCGAGAAGTTGAGCCGTTCAAAGATGGGTTGGATCAAGCCTAATTCCAAGGCATCGATGGGTACAAACGCGCCACCAGCTCTGGAGGGACACAGGTTAGCAAGCGAAGAGGACGGAGGTGGGTAGGACTTACTTGAGAACAGCGAGGATCGCCACAATGGCAAGGCGACTCTTCTCCATGACTACGGGCACAACCGAGTGTGGTCCAACGCCCACATCCACTAGATGATGGGCCAATATTGTTACCTCCTCATCCAGCCTCTGGTACGTAAAAGTTCCATCCCATGCGCAAACGGCTTGAGAGTTTGGTTGGGCGCTGGCCTGCTTGGTCACAAGTTCGTGAACAAGGTTCTCGACCCGTGTGCTATTGCCAGATGGCGAATCAGCGCCCCAGGCCAACAGCTGGGCATAATCGCGGTCGCTGAATAGGTCAACTGTTCCAATGGAACTGTGTGGCGCGGAAAGAATGGTGCGGATCGCTTTTCCAAAGGTATTGGCCACGTTGAGGGCCTGCTCTTCGGACATGACCCGTTGTCCGATATCGACCACCAGCTTCCCCCCCGCAAACCGCGTATTGACGAGTATATCCACATCGGACGTCTGCTTGAGCGAGAGCGGTTTAAGCTCAAAGCTTGTCCTGGTCGTGAACTTGCTATTCAGTCCTGCGGGCTCCTCGGTAAATGTAAGGCACGAGTTGAAGAGATGCTCGCCGCCCTTCATGCCCATAGCATGTTCCAACTCGGCCATGGTAAAGTGTTGGTGCGGTAAGCTAGCTGTGAGTTGATCTTCAATGGCCTCCAGCGCCATCTTAAGGGGTGTGTACGACGTCAATTCGTAATTGCAGGCCACAATGTTGGCAAACGAGCCCACGGCGTTTTGTAGCTCGGGAACCGAGGTGTTACGGCCGCTTGTTTGGTAGCCGAAGCACACAGCATTTGACCCGGTGAAGCATCGCAGCACAAGACTCCATGCCAAACGGACAATCGCATCGACAGTGGTCGCGTGGGATCTGGTGAACCCGGACAGTTCGTAGGACGTGATCTCCAAGTTTAGAAACGAGTTGACGAAGCGCTGCTCGTCGGGCGACACAGTAAGTCGAGGGAACATGCATGGTGCAACGTCGGAAAGCCTCTCACGCCAAAAGCCAACGCTGGATCCACGACGTATTCCGCTCAAAAATTGCATATAATGAGGGTATCCAAAGTGAGCAGGTTCGGGAATGGCCTTTTCGGTGACGTAGGCTCTTCGAAGATCGTGTAAAATGAGATGGATACTGACGGACTGCAATTCGTAAGCACTAGAGACACACAACAGAAAAACAGGAAGAACTTACATCGCAAAGGGCGGTGCTGATATCCAGCTTGATGAACGTCCTGGTCGGAGCTCTGCACACCGTCAAGCGGTGGAGCGGCTTATTGTCGGTTGGTCTAAGATCTGGGAGGTTGTCGAGCTCGTACACCGGATCCTCCGCCGGAGCTGTATCGATGAAGAGCATATCCGGGGATGCCCGGCGAAGAATCACCATGTCCCACAGTCCAGTCTCGCTGACGCTCTCGGTAAAGATGGTCCTTAGGGCTGGATGGCGGATGCATACATGCTGCCACGCGTTGCATAGCCTGGCAATATCGATCGAATCGCCATGTGGTGATGCAAACTCGTAGATGGCATGCAGATAGCACGTATCTGGTCGCTGAGCTTGACTGATCAAGATGGCCTGGTGTACGGCAGTTACCGGGTAGATCGTTTCGACGTCTTGCACGCTTGCCAGTTTCAGACCCGCTACCCGCTGTTTGTTGAATCTCGTCAAACCTTCATATGTGACATCAAGATGCGGAACATCGGCAAGCGTTAGCTCACGAGGGTGGTACCTCAGCCTGCCAATCGCCTCGAGAAGCAGGTGCTCATAGTTATGGGCCCATTGCGCGATGCGAGTCTGGTCTTTGCAGAACTTGCTATATGTGAACGACACCTTGGCGATACCTTTGTCAAGCATGGCGCTGATCTCGAAGAAAGCTACGCGGCCCACTTTCGACCCAATATCCGAAGTCGGCGAGTCGAAAGATCGGCTGGTCAGGGGCAACTGTTCCATCACGCCGTTGGCGCGCTCTAGTTGTTGTAGCGAGCCCGCGTAGGTGAACATGACCTCGAACGGCCAGTCGGGGCGCAAGGTGTCAGGCCCAGCGTTGTTGTAGAACCGTGACGCGAAATATTTGGATCCATGAGCTGGTATTGCCCGGCGCGTATCTTTGAGATGACGGAGAACGTCGATGAAGTCGTCTGTACCTTCTACCTTTTGGGCTATCGGGCACAGAGCTGTAAACCACCCTACTGTCTCGGAGATGTCAATGTCAGACCTCCACATGTCCCTACCATGCTCTTGATTCCAAACCACTGGCACAGACCGATCGGGAAATGTTTGTGCAAACGACAACATCAGCGCAGCAAGGTAGATGTCGACCGTATCAGTCTTGAAAACTTGGTTGCAAGAACTTTGCAGGATCGCCGTCAGCTCCGAGCTGAGAGCGAAGCTAATGTCTTGCGTGTCGCCGTACGCGTTGGGGATTTCTCGCAGACCCCAAAAGGTATAATCTCCCGGTTGGACTTTGAAGGGCACAAACTCTTTTGGGTCTCTCCCTTGGACATCGTACTTTTGTAGCTCGACCCATTTGTGGAAAGGCATTGACCTTTGGGACAGAAAACTTCCCGAGTCCAGAAGCTCATCAAGATCGTGAATGATGATACGCCACGAGGGTAGGTCAACAGCAAGATGGTGAGCGGCAAGATAGATCAGTTGCTGTCCGTCGTGGGTTGTGAAGTAGTCGGCAGCGAAGACCGGCCCCCTCTCGATGTCGATAGCGAGCTGGGTTTGTCCGATAATGGTATCAAGTTCGCGATCAGAGGATATCGAGTGGCGGCGGAGGTTGTACGATCCAGCGACATCAGGCAAAATAAGCTGCATCCAACCATCAGGTCCCCGACTGTAGCGCGATCGAAGCATTGGATGGTGGGCAACAACAGCTTCCAGAGCGGCCGCGACGTCCTCAAAAAAGACGTCCTTCTTGAAGCGGAGAAAGAGGCTTAGGTTGAAGCGGTAACTCCCATCGCCGGCAGATCTACGGTTCAGGTCTCCGCCCATGGAGGACTCGAAATACAAATGCTGCATGGGGGACAGGTCGAAGAAATCGCGAGTTTCCTCCTCCCATTGGTTCTCCTGGATGCCTCTGGACTCGGCAATGGCGGCCAATTCCGAGAGGGTATTGGATCCAAGCACCTCCAAGGGATTGATGTAGATAGTCTCGTTTTTGCACCGGGCAACAAGTTCCATGGCAGTCGTCTCGTCGCCTCCTAGCTGGCAGAAGGAAAGGTTGACGCCAATCTGAACCTGAGAGAGAGCCAGCACTTTGCTTACGAGTCTCTGTAACGAGCGTTCCATGGTCGTTTTCGGCTCCTCCAAGGGCACCTGGGATTGGAGATTGGACACCTGGTAATAGAGCTGCTGGTTCATGTTCTGGACCCACGTTCGCAATCGTCGAGTATCTACAAGGCCGCATTCCGTGAGGGGCATGCTTTCCAAGACGATCCATATATCGGGCAGGCTGGCTGGTGGGAGAAGGGATTTGGCGACTTCTCGGAGAAAGGTGACTTGGGCGCCGGCGAAGATGGAGTTGGACTGGGATATCAGGCTGACATCGGATGAACTGGCTCGGGATGACCGAGTGGTGGAGAGGGTGAAGAGGGCAACGAGTTTCCCTTCGAGTATGCCTGCCTTTGGTCGCACTGTTGCTATCCTTGATATTTCCTTTTGACTGCCAAGTGCCTTTTCGATTTCTGTCATGTGTATAGCTTGCGAGCCAGAGCTGGCCTGGCTCGAGTTGCGCGAGTGTTTTGTCGCAATAATCGCATTCGCATCGCGGGTAACGGACAGCCTCGTAGGCCTGTGTATCTCGAGAGGTTCGACCGGGACCATGGTGGTTTCGATGTTGTCGGGTGGGTTGCGGATACCGGGGTATTCGTATTTGGGTATGATACAGGTTTGGAGTTCGGCGAGGGTCGGGCAGCGAAGGATATCGGACACCTTGATGTCAATGCCAACCTCCAGACACTCCGCTCTCAGGGCCACGGCGGACCTTTCGTCACCGCCCAAGTCCCTGAAGGATTCATGGAGCTGGATTTGTTCTCTGGGGATGTCGAGGACCTGCGCAACGACCGACAGTAGCCTATTCTCGGCAGCTTCCTCCTCGATCTGTACCCAGGTCGAAGTCGTATCTATGCGCGGGATGAGGACCTTTTGCGCCGAAGGGTCTTCCATGGCGGGAGGGGAGGGAAGGGGAGGGGTGGCACAGGTGTGAAAAGGCCAAAAGAGGAATATATTAAACTAAGAGTACAACAAGGGGAAGGGGTATCATGAACGAGGACTGGAACCTCAACGACGACGAAACGGAGGAGAGTAGAAGGTAGGTAACAGTACCCCGGGTACCATTAGCACCTAACGAAACGAAAGACAAGTGAAGAAGTGGTGTTGGTTGTTCGGAGATGGAGACGTCGAGGAATGATGTCAGGCGCTAGTCGGCATCGCACAGTGTTGGCTGTTGGCTTGTCCACGAAGGCAAGGCTTGGGGTGACGCGAGATCATTCCACTTGGCGATATTAAATGTCCGATGTCGTCGACGTCGACGTGGAACAGGAGAGGGATTGGGAAGGTGTTGTCGGGAGCAAACACGACATGGCCCGGGAAAAGGGAAGAAGCGAGGAGGCAGAAGATAGTGTAGAGAGACGAGAGAGAGAAGACTGGACCTTGGTAAGACTCTAAGAGACCAGGAGGGGGGATCGGCGCCGACATGTAGCACTCAGCGATGGGGAGCAGTTACTGTGGTAAACCAGCCGCAGGGTTGCAGAAGAATAATCCAATGCCTAGCATGCCATTCCTGGTCCACGATACTCCACGATACTCCGGGACGGTGGGAATCACAAGGAGGCGCAAAGGAGGCCGAAGTGGTGGTGATTGGTGTTTCTGACGTTGGTGGAGGTGTCGAGGGTGTCGAGACCTGACGGGAGGCTTGAGGTTTGAAGTCGGGGGTCGGCAATCGGGAGAAGGAATCAGTGCGTCTCAAAGTGTGGATGGTGAGATGGAAAATTGTTAGTGCACTCCCAGGGGCAGCCAATGATGCTGCTCAGACAGCTGCCGTCGGATCCACTTTACCGTGCTTCGCAGCTGGGACCCTGTGTCGATCAACTGGCAGCGCCCTGAGGCTAGACCAAGGAGGGGCAAGATGATGGACTTGGATTTCAGCGAGATGCCCCGCCTATATTACAGTGGACAATCAACTCTAAACCTTTGTTTACATGTCGATCTTAATCCATCCCCAAGATGGGATGAGAGTCAAAGTCCAACACCATCCAAGACCATCACCAAGCCAAGGCACTCTCGCTGATCAACAGTCCCTCTTCTATCGACTACCTACCGATAACACCGGCGATGCTTTGCCCTGTAAGCACGTTCTTAGAGGTCCGCGGGCGGCACCTGAGCGGGACAACTTCCGACAGAAGAGCGAGACTCCCATCTGCCGCCTACAAGATTACCCGTGTCGCTGCCCGATTCCATACTTGAAAGATTGAAATAACACGAGAGGGAATATCATCCTGCTCCATGCTTTTGGAAGACCCGGTGTCGTAATATCGAACTCCCATCTATAACAGCCTCGATCACACCTCCAGCCCAGAATCAATGTGCATCGTCCCAGCCTTATATATATCACGGACGGTTGCATTCAATATTCATGGCTCCAAATAACCAGCTCTTTGGCCAACTCCCAGTAATGCGGCAGTGTTGTTGTTGTTGCTCACGCTTTCCAGCAATTACAATACCACCAGAGCTCTATCAGCTCTTTTTAGGAAGGGCAAACTAAAGAGAAGAGACCTGGTGACGAATCGTGGGTTCGGCGTATTTCGACTGTTGCTGACATTTTCCATCAAGCCGTTTCACAACAGCCACATTTCCTCCCGTCCAGCAATGTCCTGTACATCCACCTCCCGGGTTTCCCGGTGTCCGATGGCTTTCTTCATTATAATCCTCTCAAAATCATCCGTCGGCGGCTTGTCGGCCCCGTCGCAAGTTATCAAGTTGGCACGGGATGCTGTGTGACTGAGCAAACACCATTCTATGGGCCCGGCCTTGGATCTTTCCGGGAGTCTGGTCAGCCTTGGTTCAACCAACAACCGTCGAATCTGCCAGTTGGAAACTGTTGGTCCGGCGCTTGTTGACCAACAAGAGTGTCAGTCACGGCAACTAATGCAAGTAATATCGTCTCGCGTATTGGTGTCTCATTCCTCGCATCCCGTCATCACTCGGAGTTGTTTACCGGTACCCCTTGAAGGCTCCCATGTGCGACCCTTGACCAAGCGAACTTCCACTGCCCAGTTCTCTTTGAAAATACCAAGTGCCGACCAACTGGCAGGCAGTGTAGATGGTTACGCAACCAGACAATTCAACCTTAGCAAATGAGGGCAGATCGGCGGCACATCCCGCTCAGCACTGCTCCGGGTCGACGGAGCGTCGTGGGCTCGGAACAAAAGGTCATCGTCCCCGGCACGGAGAAGAAGGAGGAAGCATCCCCGGCGGGGGAGTCCTTGCCTCCTGAAGCGCCGTAAGCGAAGCGAGAACAGCAGCTCCACCACCAAACACCCCTGGACCCCTGAACGGACCCCTAAATCTGTCTCCATGTCCCCACTCGAGGCCGGTCGAGTCGAGTCCATCGCTGCAGAAAAAAACAAAAGAAAGATGGAAGAACCTGCAAGCGCATGTGAGGGAATATCAAGCCATCCTGGAAACCGTTATTTCCACAGATGGTCCGATGGTGTAGTTGGTTATCACGTCAGTCTAACACACTGAAGGTCCCCAGATCGAGCCTGGGTCGGATCACGATTATCTTCTTTTTTTTTTTCCAATTTCCTTTCTTTTTTTTTCCCCGTTTTTTGTTCCTTCTTACTTTGATGACATGTGAAAACGCCCACATCTGCAGACTGGTGATGCCCGTTGAAGATGCATTTTTTATGTATGCGCGCACCGGTCACCGAACGGGCTTCGTAGCCGCATCGGTTGATCGGTGGAAGAGTTTCTTAACCGGGCATGGCAATTTGACAGATCATGTCGTATTTAGCGATTCAATATTCACCGCTTCGATCGCCTTCATTTCCACTTCTGTTCACTCATTGATGTTAACCGGTTCGACATCCATATTATCGCACAACGTTTATAAGTTGGATGCTAAGCTGTGCCCTCCTAGGGCGGATGTCTCAAAATCTCATTCCACCCAAGGTTTGTTCCAACAAAATGGCTCCTCTTCACCACCAAGATCGTAAAAACCTCCATCACTTCCCAACCGAACTACCTCACCACATCAATCACCAACCCACCATCTCAAACCGCCGTCATTCCCAATTCTGGCAAAACCTCCTCGCCGGCTCTTCCTTCGTCGCCGCTGTAACCCTTTTCCTCCTCACCCTGCCCAACCAAACCCACGGCCAAAGCCAAACCCACAACACCCCCTCCTCCCTCTCCGAAACACCCCCCCTCACCTTCTCCCCCTCCTCCGGCGGCAACACCTTCCAAATCTCCATCTTCCAAGACCTCCACTTCGGTGAAAACGCCTGGGAAGAATGGGGTTCCCTCCAAGACGCCTCCACCATCCGGGTGATGAACACCATCCTAAATTCCGAACCCCACACAGATCTCGTCGTGCTTAATGGGGACTTGATCTCGGGCGATAATACCTACAAGGAAAACAGCACGACCTACATAGACCAGATCGTGGAGCCGATGGTGCGGAGGGGGTTGACGTGGGCGAGTACGTATGGGAATCATGATGGTGATTTTAATTTGTCGAGGAGGGAGTTGTTTGAGGAAGAAAAAAGGTGGTTGGGGTCGAGGACGGGGAGGATGGTTACTACTGATAAAGAGGAGGTCGGGGTGACGAATTATTGGTTGGGGGTATATCCTGCTGGTTGCGGCGGCCGGACCGGGAGGAAACAGAACGAGGGGGGGAGGTCGTGGTATAAGTCGGCGTTGAAGATTCTCGACATCAACCTAAACCCGAACCAAAACCCGAACCCTAAGACAGCGGGCGACTGCGATACCCCATCCCTAATCCTCTACTTCTTCGACTCCCGCGGCGGCCACACCTACCAATCCCTCCACCCACAAACCAACCACCCCCTCCCCGAGCCCAACTGGGTCCATCAATCCGTGGTAGACTGGTTCAAGTCCACCAGCGCGTCCATCACAGCCAAAGCCGGTCGACCCATCCCATCTCTGGGGTTCGTGCATATCCCGACCAGCGCATCCTTGGCTCTTCAACAAGGACAACAACAAGGACAAGGCGTAGATGCACATCGCCAACCGGGGATTAATGACGACCAGCCTCTTTCGCAGCAGGGGCAGGGTTGGTGTGCCAATGGTGCTAATGGGGAGGAAACTAACGGCGGGGAGGGGTGTGAGTACGGCGAGCAAGACGTCCCCTTTATGGAAGCTATCGCTTCGACTCCGGGGATGATGGCGCTTTTTTCGGGGCACGATCATGGGAATACTTGGTGTTATAAGTGGGATAGGGAAGTTCCTGGTACAGGTGTTCAGCAGAAGGCTGTCGCTGGGGACGAAGAAGGAAGCAGACATGGAGTGAACCTCTGCTTTGGACAGCACACTGGCTACGGAGGCTATGGTAGCTGGATCCGCGGCTCTCGTCAGATCGTTGTTGATCAAGAAGGTCTAAAGGAGTATGCTATCAGGACTCATGTTCGACTTGAGAATGGTGAGGTGGTCGGAACTGTCACGCTCAATGCGACGTATGGACAGGATAGCTATCCGGTCACGCCGAACGATAAGACGCATTTGTTGGATCCGGCTTTGGAGGACTTTTAGGGAGAAATACGCCCGTCCTATTGTTATTGCTTTTTTTTGTTAACGAGCGACGATAGTATAATTCCAATTCCGATGTTGCTTCACGAACCCAGATCTCAATCCCAGCCTTGCTTCCAGCCAAACCTCACAACAGTGTCAGAAGGGAACCCATCGATCCAGCGCATGCCTCCTCCAGCGTCCATTCAGCTTCCCTTTGCCTTCCCCACTCACCCTCACTCCGACGGCTTATTATCAACCAACGTAACCTCAAAGCTACTGTTCCCCGTCCTCTTCGACTTCAACTGCTTCGGCCAATTCTCGTTCTCCACCACATCCACCTCCTTGCTCTCCTCATTCCACTGGAAAAACACCGATCCCACAGCGATATAAACCCCCGACTTCTCGTCCCTCACATAAACCGCCGTCGTAACCGGCGGTCCTCCGGCCGGCAGAATCCCGACCAACCCATACTCGTCTCCAGAATTACTGTAAAGCGTCACCGTCCCGACATCCCTAGCATCCACCTTCAAACTATATTGCTTCTCGTCCCCACCGGTACTGTCCTTGAAAAGAAAAGAGATGGCGCGCGTGTCGTCGTCGACGACCTTGAAACGGGATAGACCGCCAATGTCCGAGATATCGGGTTGGGCGCCCGTCCATTCGCGGTAGTGGCCTGATTCGTTGTAATGCTGCCAGGCGATGACCTTTGCAGAGGCTCCGACAGCCACGGAGAGGTACTTGTCGTTGAGAGAGCCGGGGACTGAGACGTCTTGGCCTAGGGCGTAGGCGTCGCCGGTGCCTTCGAAATTCTTCTTCTGGTAGAAGACGGCGCTGGTGGGGTCAACTGAGGGGGCCATTTTGTTTGGTGGGTGGGTGGGTGGTTGGGTGGTTGGTTAGATGGCTTGGGACTGTGAGAGTGTGTTTTGTGAAGAGGTCGAGTTGTCTTGTGTTATTTGTCTGGTGTGTGTGATGATGCTGAAGAAAGGAATCGAGACTTGGAAAGGGGTTGAAGAGGAAGTATTTATAGGTTTTTCGTACGCTTGAGACACCCTCAGTCGAGCTGGAGGACCTGATCTTTCTCCGCGGTGATCGAAACTTGTGTGCGATGCTGTGTCCTCTTCCCCAGTACCCCTTGGTTGGCCTCCTCGGTGGTGACTGGTGTCTCACTCTCACACACATCTTGCGGCGAACACTTTCAGCCTATCCAACCTCAAAGTCATCGGCTGCCCATCGTTCAAGCATCTCATTCCTCTTTCGGCTTCATGTCTACTCTCCCCAGGCGATGCCCTCGCCTTGACACCACGCCAACTTCCAATGAGACAGCTCCGTCCAGCGTCAACGTCGCTTCCCGACTCGATGATTGGATCTCTCGCATCAGTATCACCACCGCAGTTTCTTGACGCCAAATTGGCGCGACACATTCACCACATCACGCAGCGGACAGCCGTGCCCGTATTCCCGTACTCCGGAAACTTGCATATGGATCGGCATATACGATGACCATTCGGGATTCTCTCCTTGAGGGGCAAAATGGGAAGAGAGGGTTGAGTGAGGTAAGGTGGTGGTCGGCGGATGATGTTCACTCCCGAACTGAACACACTGTTGCGTCAACCTCGTCGTAATCCGCGGATTGGACAGAGCCGCTTGTGTTCCTTCTGTGTCAGGCAAATGGAATGCAACGCAACCAATGACTTGGTCTGGGGATTGTACTGAAGTGATCAAGAGGAAGATGTCCAAGGAATCCACCCTGGCTCCGGTGAGTGGATTATATACAGGAGGGGTGAAAGTATCGCAACTACCCTGTGCATAACCTGTGCAGTGCACCTTCTATAACCGTTCGTAGCAACGGGGGCAGGCGAGCCTGACATTCTGGATCGATTGGACCTTCCATGTTGAAGGGGACTTTCCGGTGCACTCCTTCTACAAACTACAGAATACGTAAAAGGCTGTCGGACTTCTTTGCTGAAAAGTGCTTTTCCAAAACTGCAGCTGGTTTGTTGAACGGAAGACATGGCGTCAGTTCCATGACATCTCCGACTCGGCGATATCAGTTACGGATAATGGATCGGGATAATCTATGGAGGTCGGGTACGTACGGGTAACGGGTCCTCCCGTCCATTAGCTGCGTCGATCAGGTAGGCGCGGACAAAGGCAGGATCATGGGGGAGGGAGGAGGCAGGGGACACACGGCGCCTCGCCAAGGTACCGTACAGGTAGTTACTCCCTAAAAGAAGACATACATAGGCGCACAAACGACGGGAGCGGCGACTGGAGAGGCGCCTAGTTGCGGAAGGAACAAACGTGATGAAATGAGGGGGTGAGAGGGGTTCGTGAAATGTGCAAGGGAGGAGAGCAGACTGAATAAACCGGAGTCCCAAGGGAGCTACTCGACTGGACTGTGATTATCTACACCGCCATGAGGTGTAGGCCATGAAGTCCAATGGATGGATTCTTCAGGGGACGCTTCTGCTAGGCTTCCAACCGGTATACATACAGTACACATGTTCACATGCCATACCTATCACCAGTTAAGTATCTCCGGGTTAGAATACCAAAGCAGCCAGCCTCAACTCCAAAGTCTGACCGAAACTGAAGAAAACCACACAATTCCCCGTGTTCCCATGATATGTTACTCGTACCTAGAGCTTCGTATAAAACAACGACCAGGGAATTCGGAATCAACATCGCACCCGAGCCCGTAACCTGTAACCCGTTACATAGTGCCATCTCTCTCCCAGTCCCCCACGGGGAAGGGGGGAGCAACTCCATATCCCCACCCACTCCTTGTGCCACCAGCTCGCAACTGGGTTGTACAAGTTACCTAATACCGATCTTCTTCTGTGGGATTGCCGATGCAAGATGTTGCAATGGTGCATGCACGTCTTGCTCAGGATGTAGTTGCGGCTGAGAAATGGTTGGTATGGTGTTGGTTTTTTGTTGTCGGTGTAGATCAAAAATTTGGTGGTTGGGTTGGTGGCTTGAGGTACAAGTGCAAAGAGTGTTGAAGCTGGTTGTCAGAAGGGAGTGTCTAGCCGGTGAGTTAGCAGAGCGTTGGATTCGGGACTGAAAGAACGAGCAGAAGAGGAGGAACATATTGATGTCGACATGGGAAGCGTCAGCCGGTTGAAGTTTCGGCTAACCTCGAGAACGGAGAAGTCGTTGACTTGTGATTTCTTCAGGTTGGTCACGACCCTGAGCGCGGAGGAGACAGATATCGGCTATCGTTGAGACTTATCAGCAAGCCAAAAGAGCCGCTTCCCCATGAGAACAACAAATGGCACGCGGTGGACGAGAACCGGCACTCGAGTATAAGTCGTCCAAAAATTGGGGTATCTATTGAATTCTGTTCATATCTACAAACCCTCTGAGTTTCCCGTTCCGTTCCTCTCTACTGTTTCTCTTTCATCTTTCTTTGCTTTCTAAAAAAGATCTCTCATCAGTCATCATCCATCAGGCAGCAACATTATCATTTGATGGGTCTCACGGGAAGACAATGCAAAATGGTTGCCCGTCCGTCACCCTATCTCCCTCCCTGCTCTTGCTCAAGTGGGCAGGTAGGTAGTCGTGACGAAACCCCTCTCTCCCGTGAGGTGCCCGCCGAGAAGTCTCTTTTTCTTTTTTTTGGTTTGCTTCTTCGAGTCTCATCCAAGGGCTGTGGTGCGTGCGAGTAGCAAGCCCCGTTCACAAAAAACAGCAATGGTGTTCTTCGGGGCAAGTGCTGTATTAGCTAGCACCACGGCCAGCCGTCCAAGAAATAGCTCTCGGGTAGTGGTGGATATCAGCAAGGGTCCGCTGAGCAACAACTTGTGTCTTTGCTTCCAGTGCATGGGCTCTCTCTGCCTGAGACGTCCTGCTCTAGCCGCTCTTATGCCATGCATATGCATCAGTTTGCAAAGATTCTGACGTTCAAGTCGACGCTTCCTGTCGCAATAACGCAGCGGATCTGAGTCTCTGGAGTGGCAGCCGCTCCTCCCTTCTTTGGCGTCCCATTTGGCTCCCCATGTTCACCGTTCACCGACACATCCTTGATAACCGAAGGGGCCCATCTGATGCACTGAACAAAGTGGCCATGCGCATCCCCGATCGTCTTGACGCATTTCCCTTCCTGTGTCAGATCCCAGCACCGAAGGGTCTTGTCATCGGATACGGACAAGAGGTATTTCCCTCCAGGATGGAACACCAACCCGCGCACCCAGTTATCGTGGCCAACCAAGGTTTTGATGCATGTCCCGCGCGCATCCCATAACCGAATCGACTTGTCTCGAGAGCCGGTGGCCATAAACTCGGCAGAGCTTGTCGCAGGGGGCTTCTTGATACCGGCCATGGCGGCAAGATTCTGATATGCGGCCGGAGGTGCGATGGCGCAACATAGCACGACATGCTCATGGCCGATCAGGGTGACCCTCGGCTCAGGGTTCGTTACCGTCACATCCCATAGCCTGCTTGTGTAATCGTCGCTGGTAGAGAGTATATATTTCCCGTCAAAGGATGGGCATACGTCGCGCACCCATTCGGCATGGCCGCGCAATGTCTTGACGCAGTACCCTGTGCTCACGTCCCATATCCTTAGTGTCTTGTCGCGACTTGCGCTAACCAGGAGGTTACCAGACCCAGGGATGAACCGTACGGCGCTGACGCTGTGATCGTGGCCGGGAAGAGTCCGAATGTTTTTATACGAGTCTAGGGGGTCCCATAGCTTAATGGTTAGGTCTGAGCTGCAGGAAGCTAGCAACGTATTTCCGCGGGGGCCGCCATAGTCGACGTCGAGGACAGCTTTTGTGTGGCCCTTGATCGTCCTTTCTAGCTCGCCCAGTTCCCAATCCCAGATCTTGATGGTCTGATCCTCTGATCCGGAAGCTAGAGACGAGAAAACAGGGTGGAATGCTACACAGGTTATGGGATCTCTGTGTGATTGAAGCGTGTGTCGGGGAGGTGCTCGGGGTAGCCAGGCGACGGGGTCTTTGTTCTGTCGCGATGTAGGCGTCGCATTGTCGAGCTCTGACTGTAGGATATGATTTCGCGACTCGAGGTCCATAATCTGTGGGTGACAAGGGGGTAAGCGGCTGGTAAGGGGGAGAGAGGGGGGAGGGGGAGGGGGGAGGTTATTTGGCGGTCGGACAAGGGACAGGATGCGCACCTTTTTCTGAAGTCGGACTACACTGGTCCATTTCTTTTCT
The DNA here is from genome assembly GCA_009805235.1 of Neurospora pannonica FGSC 7221. Taxonomy (NCBI): domain Eukaryota; kingdom Fungi; phylum Ascomycota; class Sordariomycetes; order Sordariales; family Sordariaceae; genus Neurospora; species Neurospora pannonica. Next base: position 4,262 of record RANY01000482.1, on the reverse strand, counting down.
AGTAGGCCCTCATACTTCTTTGCCGTGGCCGGATCAAAAACCTCTTCGCTTAGGTTCAGCTCTTCTCGAAGGGCGGCGGCGGTGTTGGGTAGGTTGGCGGCAGTTAGGTATGCGATGAGGGCTCTGTGTCTGTAGGAGTGGCGGACAACAAGTTAGCCATTGTCTCGACTTGAGTATACGTAGCAACCTACAGCTCATCGGCCTGCCGAGAGGTCAATATTTGGGACATGGTTGCCAGCCAAGGAGGCGGGTCAGCTAAAGGGGCGTGTCTTGGGAGGAGAAGATGTGGTGTTTTGGTTTGTCGCGGGGTCGGGATCGGTGTCGGTCGGTTCGTTCGCCAGGTCTTGTCCGTGTCCGTGTCCGTGTTCGTGGCCCACCTGCCGCGTCGCCCGAAGGGTAGGTACAGTTGTCGTGCACGTTTGTTGACTTGTTTACGGGGGAATCGTGATCGCAATGCCTTAGTGTGACGGAATTGTTTGGCAGATCAGGACTTTATACTCCATCTCGGTGGAGGCCCGGTCCTTTCGGTCAGGTAGCGGGATGGGGGAAGCAGAGAGCTGGCCGGCACACGGGCACTCCAAGCTACCTCTACTGCTAAGTGTCTGAGCGCGGGACGTTGACGGGCGGGAGAGCTGCTCCTTTGTGTGCTCAAGATAGTAGCAACGGGAGTAGTGAGCCTGGTGAGGTAGGCGGCGGTGTTGTGGTGATCGGGTTGCTGTGTTGTTGTTGTTGTATGTTGTCCTGGTTGCATGTGCCAGTTGTCCGGCTCTCTTTCTTCTTTCTCTCCTCTCTTTGATCCAGATCCCAAATCCAAACCCAAACGGTGAGGAGTTCGCCTAAAAGTGGACCCCTTGTCCCTGGACTTAGTTGTCGCTGTCTCTAGCTGCCCTGCGCTCTGCGTTGGTGGCCTTTTTGGTTGGTCTCTTTGGGCTCTTGGAGAGACTTGAAGTCGAGTCTAGTCGAGGGGGATAGAGCTCTTGATTGCAACTTGAACAGTTCGTGATGAGATAGAAAGCAAATTGAGGGCAATCAGACGGGTACTGGTGTCCAAGACTTGGGTGTTTGTCTGTTTGGTGGTCACCTCAATGATGTTGTTCAAGATGCTTCAGTCTCTTAGTTGTGTGTATCTTGTGGTTGCGATCCAATGCGGCGCCGGCATGCAACGAACAGAAACCGCAGCGACAAAGACTGGCTGCTCACAACGCTGTAGCACTTTGTTTGGGTCCTCTTTCAGTGGGCGGACTGTCTTGTTTTTGGCGGGGCAGAGAAACACGCATCAGCTTCATCTTCAGGGTTGTCACAGGCTTGGCCGTCGGGGTTGGGCTGTCAGGGTTCGTTGCTAGGGGGTTTGTCAGGGTTGTCAGGGTTGTCAGGGAGGACCAAGGGCAGGTACCGAGGACCCTTTTATCGACAGCTGGCAGATAAGCGCTGGCGGACTGTAACGGGCCATTTGGCGCAGATCGAAGAGGGGTTGATTGACGATCACGTAGCGGTCAGTAGACGAGGCTTGCCAGTTGATTGGACAACCCAGCCACATCTTTCCCCTTAAGCCACAGGAGGCTGGTAAGGCGTGCAAGGGTTATTGCTTGGGTCGGCATTGGACTTCCCTGGGCGTTCACAAGGCGTCAGGGTTCAACATGGGGAACAGGGGGACTCAACGAGGGAACCTCTCTGTCGCTCCCCGTCCCGTGCGTCCACTGCTTGGTCCGCTCTTGTCCCGCCAACCAGAGCCTGTCGCGAAACGGGAAGCACGAACAACAAATTCAGGTACTTACCGTGGGCGTGGACTGACTCCCGTCACCGTCAACAAATCTACCACAATACATCACATCGCCGCTGCCCTCCGACCTCGACCACGGCTGTATCTCGCTACTTCGCGGATACGCTATCACACACGCACACCAGGGCAGTCGAGCAGGAACACACGGCAACTTCCTGTCCCTTCTTCGATCTTTATCGCCCATTAGCAATCGAGAACCGACGACCGGATTCCCCGCTGCAACTTCATATAGGACAACTTCTTCCCTTCAAGTTCCTTTGCGCACCCGCGACTCTTCATTGTTACCAGTCGCAGACAACAAACAAAACAGCTGCTTGACACACTGCATCATCCATCCAAGTCGTAGCTTCTGTTCGCTCCTCATTTCTTGCTGTTGATAGCTTCTGTAAGTCCTCCCTATCTTCCATCTGACGTGTGAACACCATCGACACCAGAGGCCACGCACCACAGGCACCGTGACGGCATACATCTCACTCCTCCCAATGCCCCTCTTGTTCCCATTATGGTCGGCTCTAGGAAACCCCTTTCGCTTCAGAGACTAATCAAGCGAGTTTCCTCCCTAGGTCGCCCACCCTCGTTCGACTCCAAGACCACATCAACCTCAACTCCCGCCAGTCAAAGCACATCGAGCCTTCCTTCATTCCCCGACCCGTCGAGACGATATCCTCGACTGTCTTCTGAATCCCGCTATCCATCGAACCCTGAGATATCACAGACCGAAAGCCCTGCGACAACAACCACAACACCAAAAACCGCAACCATGGGTGACGAAGAGGACTTCAGCTCCTTGCCCCTTACAGACCGTTGGGTACACAAGGTGCGTTTCAGCCCAAGACTTGTCCCTCTCGTTGCGCTTGTAAAGTCCCAGAATCCCTGTTAACGTTGGCTAGGTCTGGAAAGTACGCAAGGCAGCATACGAAGAGGCCGCTCAGGCATTCGAAAAGACCCCCGACGAATATGATCCCGCGTTTCGACCGTTCGTCCAGGATCCCAGCTTGTGGAAGGGTGCTGTCGCGGATTCCAACGTCGCTGCGCAACAAGAGGGCATGGCTGCTCTTTGCGCGTTCCTAAAGTTTGGCGGTCGTGAAGGCGCTGTTCGGTCAAGACAACATACCATCACGTCCATTGTCGAAAAGGGTCTCCCGTCCACTAGACCTGCCATCAAGGCCAACTCTCTCGAAGCGCTTCTTCTTTATATCGAACTCGATGTTCCTGGTCCTGTTATCGAAGAAATCCTTCCCGTCCTCTCCAACAAGGTTCCCAAGGTCGTCGCTGCTGCGCTCGCTGCGCTAACGGCCATTTTCCACAACTATGGCTGCAAGACGGCAGACCCCAAGCCCGTGCTCAAGTTCTTGCCCAAGGTCTTTGGCCATGCCGACAAGAATGTAAGAGCCGAGGCTACTAACCTTACCGTCGAGTTTTACAGGTGGTTGCGCGACGCCATGAAACCCATGTTCTGGGGCGATCTCAAGCCGACTCAACAAAGCGATCTAGAAGCACAGTTCGAAAAGGCCAAGGCCGAAGGGGCTCCCAAGCAAGAGCGTCTTCTTCGATCACAGCAAGCTGCGCAGGCCGCCGCTCCTGCAGGAGGCGGTGACGAAGATGAAGAAATGGCTGACGCACCTGAAGAAGAGGAAGTAGGGGAAATCGACGCATTCGATTTGGCCGAACCGCAGGATATCATCAGCAAAGTACCAAAGGATTTCTTCGACAATATCGCCTCGTCGAAGTGGAAGGAGAGAAAGGAGGCATGCGAGGCCCTTTACGCTGTTGTGAACGTTCCGAGGATCAAGGAGGGGGACTTTAACGAGATCACACGTTGCTTGGCAAAGTGTATGAAGGACGCCAACATTGCCGTCGTCACGCAGGCAGCACAGTGTATCGAGCTACTCGCAAAGGGTCTGCGAAGGGGCTTTGCCAAGTATCGCTCTACCGTCATGCAGCCTATCCTCGAGCGTCTGAAGGAAAAGAAGCAGACAGTGGCGGATGCGTTGGGGCTTGCCCTGGATGCCGTTTTCCTGTCGACTGATCTAACGGAAAACATGGAGGATATTACAGAGTTCCTTAAGCACAAGAACCCTCAAGTTAAGGAAGGTACCATGAAGTTCCTAGTCAGGTGCCTGCGCACAACGAAGGACGTTCCCAGCAAACAAGAGATTGCGACCATGGTTGAGTGCGCGAAAAAGCTTCTTTCCGAAAGCAGTGAAGCTCTTCGTTCTGGAGGTGCCGAGGTTTTGGGTACGATCATGAAGATCATTGGCGAGAGAGCAATGAACCCACACCTCGAAGGCTTGGATGACATCCGGAAGAACAAGATCAAGGAGTTTTACGAGGCAGCTGAGGTCAAGGCCAAGGATAAGCCGAAGCCGCCTCCGCCAGCAGCTCGAGCACCGCCTCCGGGCCCTGCAAAGAAGGGCCCCGTCAAGAAGGCCCCTCTCGGAGCGAAGAAGCCAGCAGGATTTGGAGCAGCGGCGCCTCCTGC
>RANY01000481.1:0-26664 GCA_009805235.1 Neurospora pannonica FGSC 7221 | reverse complement strand
CTGTTGTTGTTGCGGCTGCAACTGCTGCTGCTGATGCGGAGGAAGATGGTGCTGTGGCAGCGCCGGCATCGACGGCGTGGGTTGACGCCATGCCTGAGCATGAACGTCATTAGGGACCCGCTGCTGCTGCTGCTGTTGTTGTTGTTTCTTCATGGCAACGGTTGCGGGTTGCGGGTTGCGCTTGCGATGCGATGGGTCGCTGCGTCCTCGGGTCGGCCTGGGGCACGAAGCACCAGGCTGCACCGCGACAGCAGGGGTCGCRGTCGACAGACGTGAACGCGAACACGGGTAGTGTTGATGGGACGAAGAAAAGAATGGGTGTCGAGGGAAGGGGGATGACGGGGATCAACCAAGGTATCGAAACAAGGCCCGAGAGGTAACTTTTGGCGCGCCGGCGACAGATGGGTGGGAAAGGATGACAAAACAAGACGAGTCAAAGGATGGTAATTGTTTCTGTGCGTGGGTAATAATATGAAAAGGTACGAGGCCAGCCAGGCGACAGAAGTAGATGGGAGGTGTTTATCCAACCCAGTCCGTGTCTGGTCAAGTCCAGGTCCAGGCAGGGTCTCGGCCGCGCGTGTAGGTAGGTAGGTAGATGTACTGTAGGCGGCAGGGGAGAGAGACAGAGGTCTGTCTGTCGAACGGATGATCCCCGTGCTTGCGTTGACTTTTTGACTGATGCTAGCGCGACCAGCAAAAAGAGTCCAGTCCCACGTCTTTCGTGCTGCTGATGCCGATATGCCTGCTCCTGTTGCTTGCTTGCACTGCCGCTCGTACAGTAGGCAGTAGGAGTAGCTGGTAAGTACCCGGGAAGAGCGAGTTGTTACTCGTACTCTTTCTTTGTCCAAGTCTTGCAAGTGTCCCGTCTACTCTGCGAACACTACAGAGGAAGAGGAGGACAAACAAGGCCCAGGGCAGCACGCGACGAGTACATGGGCATGGGGATGGGGTACATGAATGATGGAGAAGAAGTCAAAGTGATGGTGGATGGGGGAAAGTCTAAGAAAAAAGGGATTGATGCGCGCGGGCGTGGGAAGGGGAAAGAGACAAGATGCTGGGTGGGTGACGGGGGACCTGGATCGCTCTTTCTCGTGCAGGGCCGACCGCAGACCACACTAGTCTAGTCTCTCAAGCCGAGCCGACTTGTCGCTAGCTAGTCGAGTAGCAACAGCAGTAACCTGATCCCAAACACACAATGTTGTGTCGAGGAAAGAGATGGAGAAGATATGATGGGACAAGGAAAGATAGGTAGACAGACAGCAGAAAGAACAGAACAGAGAACAGAGAACAGAGATGACGATTCGTGTCTTGGACTCGAGGCAACGGATGATGTATCGCACACAAACGCGCCAGTCCCCATGTTCCCCCCCTTACCACCTTGCTCTGGGAGAGGGAAGGGAAGGACAGACAGATACGAGAAAGGTACAAGGAAAAAGGTACTTACTGAAGGCCATTGGGGTGGTTGGTGGAGTTGGGGTAAACAGTGTACTCGGTTGCCATGGCGGGCATAGGCTGCGGCGGAATCGTCCACTGCTCCATCTTTTGTGATTGTCGTGTTCTTGCTGCTGTCGACTGAGTCTTTTTTTTTTTTGCAAAAAGTCAAAAAGTTAGTAACCGCTGAACTGTAGTAGTGCAGATTGTATCAAGAAACGATCGAATGGATGGAATTGCTTTTGTGTGGATGCTGGTTGTAAACTGGCTTTGTGAATTATGACTGAGCGCTGTTTTTTTTTCTTCTTGCTCTCTGCGGGCGGCGGGCAATTGATGGGGGAACGGAGAAGAATGAGCTGATGGAGATAAAATGGGGAAAGATTGGCCAAGCTAATGCCCATTCTTTCGTGACGCTCGGGGCTGCAGCAGCAACTCTCAACTCTGTGACTGTCTCCAACGGACGAATTGCTTTTGCTCTGCACTGCACTGCACTGCTTCTGCTTCTGACTGTCTGCTTCTGCCGCTCTGGGCTGCCGGATATGCCTATGGGATGGATATGCATTGGCCTGCCTCTTTTTTTTCTTCTCTGCTCTGCCACCTGCTGTCGCGGATAAGCTCTCTTCTTTCTTGTCTTTCTTGTCTTGCTGTGTCCTCTTCTTTTTCGCTGTCTGTTTTCTTCTCTTTTTTTCTTCTTCCTCTTCCAGCTTTTTGCTTGCTGTGGTGACCATCCAGAGCTCAAAGTGAATGGCTGAGCTCCAGCAAATCACAGCTCAGCATTGAGCCCTGCCCAGCCCGCGTCATACTTCCTCACTGCCCGTGTGGCGACCACACACTGGCACCGAGAAAAAAGTGACGGCCTTTGGGTCACCCCAACCTGCGAATGGGTTGAATGGCTGCACGCAGGAGAGGGAAGAGGAAGAGGGAAAAGGGTGAAGGGCAATTTGGAGGCGTCGGTGCCGACAGCTTTTTCCCTTTACACCACTGCATGATAATCCCACTCATTCCAATCCCATCCCCCTTCTCTACCCGTTGGAGACAGATGTGCATGTGCTGGCTGGGTTGCTGTCTGTCCAGTCTAGCCGACCAGCAGAAGCAGCAGCAGCAGCCGAAGCCGAAGCAGCAATCATATCTCGCTCACAACGGGTAGGTTGGGGGTTGGTTTGATTGATGAGGCCGGGAAGAGCAGTGACAGTGGTGGTGGCATCAATTTGCATATTTGATGTTGCGGCAGGCTGGGCGTCATGATTAAACACCAGGTCATACCCACACTGGATAACTCGGTAGTGAAAACGAGAGTAACCAGATAGGGCAGGCAGGCAGACGGGCAGAGCAGAAGCAGTGTGCAGTGCAGTGCAATTGCACACGATATTTCCCAAAAAAGCACGAGTATGGTTCGGCTTCTGAGTTCGTTATCGCGCGCAAAAGAGAAAATGGATGGATCGGGATGTGTGCAAGTGAAGCAAAAAAAAAAAAGGGCGAATGATATGTATGAAAAGACGCCATAAAACATGATGGGTGATGACAGGGGGATGGGGGTAGCTCGAAGGATGAGAGAGAGATGCACTTACTGGCAGAAATGACCTTGTCAATACAAGGTTCGATTTAAAGTAGCACCCAAGTCCCGAACGACCGGAGCGACGTGCGATATGCGATGCAAAGGTATGTGTAGAGGTGACTTTGACGTCTCTGTCTGAATTGCAGAAAACCTCAGGTAGAGGTAGAGTTGAGGTATTGTCGATTGACGGGGTGGTGTGCGCGAGGACGGGAACCTCTTGTTGACCTCGATGGAGGCTTGTTGCAAAGTACTCTCAGAGTTCCCAGTGTGCCATCTGCTGCTGTTGCTGCTGCTGCTGGGAGGGGTCTTGGGTCTTGGGGGACGACACTTCTTTTCTCGACTGCTGGTGGACAGAAGTACCTCGACGGGAAAGAGAACGTGGAGAGGACCTCGAGTCAAAAAAGAGAGTTGCGCCGGGGAGGGGTGGCTGGGGCTTTGGAGGTGCCTGCCTTTGGGAATTTGGCTCTAGCGGCAGGCCGGTATTTCGGGTGGGGATGGCGGCACTGGATGTGTTTGTGACTGGAAAGTGCAAACGCGCGCGCAACAGATTCGATGTGAGACGGGAGAGAAGTGGAAGAAGTGGACCACGGGAAACCCCTTGACTTCTTTTTGGTCTCGACCGAGATGTCCGGATTTCCTGGACCGCGGTGATTGTTCGGTTACTGATATTGATAATTCTCGATAAAAAGGTACCTCTGTGGCTGTCAAAGCTGGGAGCAGCTGTTTTTGGGGACCGATGGAAGCGGGGATGTCACGAAAAAGCTCTATTTTTTCTGAGCCCGTGACCCACGCAATCAGACTGGAATCTCGTCTGTTTTTGGAGATGCCGGACCGATTCTTCCTGCTTGCCGGGCCGTCGGCTGGGATGGAATGGCAGAAATGGAGGGGTTGCCAGGTGATGAAGTCATGAGACTCGGGTACGCACACGGCACTGCAGCCTCGAAGCTTTCGTCGCTAGTCGAACAAACAAGCCGTCGGCAATGCAATGCAATAGTCAATGGCCAGATCAGATGAAAAAAAAGTCAAATTGAGTCCATGGAGATGTTCAGTGAATGGGAAATGGTTACGTGTATCGACTCTGAACTTGTAAAATCAACATTTCAAGATTTTTGGAGATTACGAAAGAAGGCTTGGGAACAACAATGATTGGCCAGTTTCCTTCTCCAAGCCACCATTCGCAGCTGAGCCGGCGAAATGTCTTGATTCATCCCATCGCATTTTCGCGTCACCGATATCGATATGCTTAATCCTACCTCGCACTTTCGTCTTGCTGGCCTCACGAAAACGGGAGCCTGGTGGTCATTGACAGGATGCGGGTGAATGGGAAAGATCTGGACATCAAGACGTTTTCGAGATCATCAAATTCCGGAATTCCATGGACGCCAGGGATGAACTGGACCCCTCATCCACCCTTCCCTGGGTACGTACCTTTGCCAAGGACAAGACCACGCACAGACCATTCTGCAGCTCTGTGCATCCAGACATTGCAGCCAAGAGGAAGTGAAGTCCCCGGAGCTGAGGGAAGGAAAGGCCATCAGGCTGAGGGGAAGGCGCAATGAAGTTCATGAAGACGAGGATGTTTTGGCATTCTACAGTCAAGATATTCCTCGTTTCTATCAACCCCAACTCAAATTTCTGATCGTAAAGGCCTGCGCGACATTGGCCCAGACGCTACATCTGATCTGAGTACTTGGTGGTACCTCTTCGGCCGGTACCTCCTCTCTACCTCTGGCGATAGTGCATACAAGTCACTGCTGCTGTGGGTTTGCGTCGGAGCTAAAACAAGCAGCCTGGACTTTGTACTCCACCAGCCACCAAGAGCTCCTTCTCCTCCTCGACAAGTCAAGTCCTAACCTCTTTCCGTTCATCGTCCTGTCAATTTCATGACCCGTCAGAAAAAAGTTTCAACACTTCTCGATGTTCGAGAGAAATATCGCCATCTCAGTTTTCGATGAGCATCAAGTCTGACGGGAATGCCGGCCTGTCGGTAAACCAGCCATCAACTCCCAACCTCCATCCATCTCGATCCCTCTCGAATTCCGTTATCAGACAATCACCAACCGGTCGCCCAAAAGCTTTTTGGTGGTACAATGCACGCTCGCTACATGCAGTTCTTGCGTGTCACCATATCGACTATCGACTTTTATATGGACCCTCGAGATGGCCGATACAACCCAAGCCACATCACATGCTAGACGATCACTCATCAATTACGAGAACCCCAATCCAGCTACTTTCGTGCTTGGAGCTGGCTTCGAGCCGGACTTCAAGCCGGGATTGCAGCTATGATACCGAGTTCAACGACAGAGGTAGCTTTCACGAGTCTGTCACCACGGCACCGTTGAACACTTCAGACTGGCTTCCCGTTCTACAAGCGCCACATCTCAAAGGGAGAGGTAGGTATACAAAACAAGACACGCGCATCTGTCTACCAAACTGAAACAGAACGTCCAACTCGGCTACCTCGAACCAGAGTACATACCCGAGTCCTCCTGGACCTGAGGAACTGCTCATGAGCAGATTGAGAAGTGGCCCTGGACATAGCGAGCTCAAAAACTGATAACAGCGGTAATGGACGTCAGTAGTCCGTGGGTGACAAGCCAGCTTCAAAAACAACCAAGTTCCTGGCCCATAGAAAAAAATGGTGATGTCCGGAACTCGGTGACAACACCAGGGTTATGACGAAGTACCGGTACCAGTACATCCAAGCGGAAAGTCAAAGGCTCATCTAACCCTACCCACGACTTTGTAACTTTGGATCTTTCCCCACGTTATAGGTTCCAAGGTCCCCGCCACCAACCCTGGTCTTAATTCCGCACCTTGTTCATGAACTTCTACGGTACGCTCAACGACAAGGTGGTAAAGGTAAATATCATGTATACTAATGAGTCTCGTACTGTATAGACAACATTCGTTCCCCTTTCCCACAATCAACCCCAGTCTTTAGGTCGAGATGTACAGCGGTACATGAGGCTCAAACGTCACAATTCCCGATCTCCAACGACTCTCGTCAATGTATACCTGAAGGAAAGCTACCATAGCCCCCGGTTTTCCTCCCAAAGCTCAGCAAAAATACAACCGGCCGCTACTAAACACTCGTTCTCAAAAATATCAATTCCATTCTCTCAGGCTGCCATGTCAACCCCCCACAGTCCCTCCGATCGTAGCCTGCTCAAGTCCCCAAGTGAGAAGAACCCACGAACTCCCGAGAAACAAAGCCGGCAGAAACATTATGTCAGAAGCGACCAGAGAGAATACTGTAAAAGCTTTAAAAACCATTGAAATTATGCGGCGAATGAATTACAACTACGATAGAGAGAAGGACAACTCGCCGTCGTTCAGTACTCCCACGTACCTACGTATAAACACCCCTCCACAACTGGTCAGTCGAAACTAATAACAATGCTCGCTTGCCAAGTAAAATTTCACTCGAGCACTTCTCTGTTCACTGACATGCCATATCCACCATTCATCATCCATAATGGCCAAACCAAATCCCGACAGAATTGCTTAGAGTAGATTGAACTTCCACCTAGACGAGAGGCAGGACACAAGCCCACACTACCCAGGATATTCGTGGTCTGTCCCAGAAACATAACAAGAAGATAACACCCCATGATACAAGTGCCAGGGGAGCTAGTTGAGTTGAGCTCCTGATGCCATTCAATCACACACAAGACTATCACTGATAACAAGCCGAGCCAAAGGATGAAAACTCCATAGCGCGCTACGGGGGTTTGAGAAAATGATCCTCGGGATGTTTTCGTGACTGTAAAATACATTTCAAGATGATTTTGGGCTGGAACTGATCTATAGATTAGTTTGAAACGGTAAGAGCATCTCCAAGACGGCCCTAATACCCTTTCTCAGCCTGAACATTGATATTTCAAACGAAACTAATCTATAGATTAGTTTCAATACAAAATCATACACTTGGCTGGAGAATTTTACAGTTACAAGAACATCCCGAGGATCGTTTTCTAAAACCCCCGTGGCGCGCTATGGCTACCAAGGGTAAGGTACCAATCTGCAAAGCTCCTCAAATGTGCTCTCTCTCTCCCTATCAGGACTCAGGCACAGAGGGAGTCCTGTTCGCGAGTGGACTATAGGTAGGATTCCATGCCAGTACTTAGATATCTGACAAGCCCTTTGTTTGGGAATCAAGAACCAGCAAAGAAGTGATTGTAATCTTTCCTTCATGATCTACTTATCTTACACAACTTTACGGTGCAGCATTGAGGGCTAGGGTTCACCAGCAACAGCATTGAAGGAAATTTTGGGGCTGCGGCCCAAATCGTATGAATAGATGAAAGAGGCCATGAAATGTCAGATTTCTCAGAGGGGAAGAGCGGCTGAGAGGGAAAGAGTGACTGACCCGTTCATTTGGTGCGTCGGTTGGAGCTGAGGAAGGAGCGCAAGTGGCTTTGAACCCGCCCGGCGACATTCCACTCCCGAAAAAGATCTGTTCCTTCCGACTCCATGCCACTCACTCGAGTGACCAAGTTTACCTAAGTAAGTTGTCTCTGGTCATCGCCATCAGACCAGAGCAGAGTACTCCGGTGCTATCAACCTACCTAGGCATCACTCATCTCTATCAAAGGCGTGCATCTCCTCCTCTCCTCTAGACGTATGATAGGAGGTGATGATGCTTCTACCCTAGACAGATTCTGTGACTCAGCGAGTCCGTTCGTTAGTTAGATTGATCTCTTTGCTCATACACATATATCAATGCATCAAATAAAAGCCCCAAAAAAGGCCAAAAAAAAAAAAAAAAAAAAAAAAGAAGAAGAAGAAGAAGAAAAGAAAGAGGCAAAAAAAGGAGAAAAAAAGCTTGTGGCCCGTACCGGATTCGAACCGGTAACTTTTATGCTGGACAGCCGGCCGTATCGCAATACGACAAGACATCAGCCAAGTAATGTTGACCATTACACCAACGGACCACGGGAAGGTGCGCGGGAAAGGGGTCTTACATAGGACGGGAGGGGCAAGGTGGAAGCGATTGGCGAAGCATGCTCAGATGAGGTAAGTCGATTGCTATTCAGTTCATCTCCCAACTAATTAATGATGCTTTGACTATGCAACAAACCCTTTATACATGACGAACCATGAACGCCAACAATAGTACCATACTCAAAAACCCATGATCCCATTTTCCTTTCCATGAGTCCTACAGAAAGAGCACCCTTCAGTAACAACCTCACCCAACACTATGCGCCACCTTATGCCCTTTATTCCCATTCCCATCCCCGTTCACCCCGTGCCCATTCAAACTCCCATTAACTTTCCCTTTCCCAGCACCAGTCACCGTCCCATTCCTCTTCACGCCATTCCCATTCACATTCGTCACATCCCCCAAAACCTCACCCACCCCGCGCTCCCCCATCTCCCCCGCCCACCTCCAAACATCCGGTTCACCACTCAACATCCCCAGCAAATACCGTTCCCAATACCCAACCAACGGCTCCTCAGCCAACACCTTCCGATCCGGAAACCTCACCCCCTTCCCAAACTCAATTTTCCCGCTCCCCGTACCCGTCTGCACTGACCTCTCATCGCCCACATACACCCACCGCCATCTTATCTCCTCCATCTTGACATCGTACAGTTTTTCCGTCGGGTACACCCGTCCCAGTAATCTCAGTTCTTTAGGAACGAACGTCGCTAGCTTGTCGACTCCGGATTGAGTAAATGCCCAGCCGCGCTCAAGTTTCCATAATGGTTTCCCGTCCATTCCGCGGAGTAAGGCCGGGCAAGACCAGGGTTCTTTGTCGTCGGGCGCCAGGCCGCCGCAGGCTAGTCGAATGCGTACTGAAGAATGAATAGTTTCGCCTGTGGAAAGTAAGGGGTGGGGCGTATCTTGGTTCGTGTCCTCGTCTACTCTTAGGAACAAACCGGGGCGCCGGACGGTGCGGCCGGCGAGGGTGGTGAGGGAGGTGGCGGAGGGGAGGCGGAGGGTCCCCAAGGCGTAGGGGCGGGCGCCGAGTTGGATTAAGGTGGTGGGGGTGGAGGCTAGCGGGGGGTGGGAATGGGTGTGGAGGGGGGTGCATTCTGCTATGTCGCGGATTAGGCCGGTGCCGGGTTTTGAGGAGGAGGGGGGAGGGTGGAAGAGAGGGGGGCGGGCCCAGGGGATGGCGGGGGGGACTTTGATGTTGGATAGGGAGGAGATGGATTGGGATTTGGCGTGGGAGGAGCGGGAGTGGGAAGAGGAGGTGGAGCTTCGAGGGGATGAGGGGGAGGATGAGGAGGGGCGGGAGGAGGTTGATGAGGGTTTGCCGATGGTGAGAAGCTTGGAGATGGTGGATTTCCCTTTTGTTAGGAGGGATTGAGCGAAGGAAGGGGGGGAGTAGGGGAACGGGTGGGCGGCGGAGTAGCGGAGTGAGTCGAGGAAGATGGAGTGCATCCGGGTGAGGTTGAATTCGACGCCGAGGGTGGAGAGTTGGTCACACATCCCTGGATTCGATTGTCAGTAGAGCGTTGGAAATGGGAAAGGGGAAATGGGAAATGCCAAATGGGAAAGGGGAAAGGGGAAAGGGGAAATGGGAAAGGGGAAAGGGGAAATGGGAAATGGGAAAGGGGAAAGGGGAAATGGGAAATGGGAAAGGGGAAATGGGAAATGGGAAATGGGAAAGGGGAAATGGGAAAGGGGAAATGGGAAAGGGGAAATGGGAAAGGGGAAATGGGAAAGGGGAACCTACAGGCCAACGTGATGTCAGCTATCTGCTGATCATACCATCCTCCTCCAACATTGGCATGCGTCCCCGGAAACCACACCTGCTTGAGGTTCGTCTTGCTCCCCGGTAACCGCTCCCACAAGGCCGGCCTGAAAGCATACCGCGGCTCATCAAGAGCAAGAGCCTGAAAAGCATGCTCAACTTTATCCGAGATCTGAGTATTGGTAAAAGCCCACTGGTTAGACGACCCCCTCACCCCAATAACAGGCGCAGGCGGAATCCCCAACGCGCCAACGGTATCCCAAACCCCGAGCGCCTTAATCGTAATATCCGTCTTCCCATCCCTGAACTTATCCCTCGTATACCCCAGCTCGATTAACCGCTCCCTATAAATCCTCGTCCGTTCCGCCTCCCACTCGTTCTTCTCCTGCCCCTTCTGCCCTTTATACTCCGGCAGATCGGGCACGACAAACTCGGTCTTGTTCCGCGAGGGGGTGCCCATGTACATGTAGTCGTTGAAGACGGAGTAGAACCGGTCTAGCCCGTCCGGTGTGAGGATGCCGAGAGAGGCGATCATGTCGGCGGTGGAACGGGCGGTGAAGGCGCCCCGTGAGAAGCCAATCAAGAAAATCTCGTCGCCGTCGACGTAGTTGGTGCAGATGAAGTTGTAGACTTCGCGGATGTCCTGCAATATTGTTAGTCAATGAGATAGGATGGAGCTGGGTAAGGGGAGAAAGGGGGAGGTAAGGTACCTGGTCAAGTCCCATACCAAAGGCGCCACCGGTAATGGAATCTAGCTTGTTACTCGTCCCGACACCGGGGACGTAGGCAATGACTTGGTGGGTTCCGTCGTAGCATGTTCGGCGCAAGACGCGGGAGATGCGGGTGACGTTTGATGGTGGTTCTTCTCTGTGTCTTTTGTCAGCTTCTGGTTGGTGGTGGTGAAGAGTCCATGAACAACTCACCCTCTCTTCCCTAGTGAGTCCATCCACGTTCCATCACAGCATACTATAATCCGCTTCGGCTTCGCTTTTGTACCTGATTGTAGGCTAGGCGTCTCCATTCCCTCATCGTCACCTCCCATCGGGACATAGTCTGGTGTTGGAGGAGCCAGTTGCTGGTCCTTCTGGCCGTTTTGGTTCGCCATGGTAAAGTCTCTTCTCAAAGCCAGTACAAGGTGTCTACTCTCAGCCCTAGAGGTAGGTTCCAAGCTTCCAAACTTGCACAAGATTGCGGACCGTCCCGACTTTTTAAGTACCCCTACTCGGTCTGTCAATGTAAGTATGACGAACCGTTCCGGCTTTAAGTACCCCTACTCGGTCTGTCAATGTAAGTATGACGAAGTTCGGTGTAGACGTCCGTCGTCAAACCCCCAGCCCTGCCAAGGATTCACCACCGCCGAGAGGGAAGGGTCAAAGTGCCCGCTGCTATTCCGCTTCGAACGCGCTAGCGCCGAATGCACTGTAGATCCTTCCACAAGTCTTCACGATTCTAGCGGTCCAGCAGCGGTCATGCAACGCGAGCGAACGGCAAACCGCAAGTCTTCAGGGACAGCGGTCTGACGCTTTTGACTTTTTCGGTCTCATCCGACAGGCTTCCATTGCCGTGGACGTACATAGGTACGCAGTAGGTAAAAGTGCGGCTGTTACGTCGTTCCCTCCGCCGTTCGAGGAAGATCTTGAAGAAGACAAGAACATTGGTCAAGAATCGGCAACTTCTGCTGACGGTTGTCTCATTGTCTCATTGATGGAGTCCCCTTTTGGTGATCCGGATCATGTGGCGGGCACTGCCGCTTTCCACACGTCTCTTCAGCCTCAGAGCCTTCCGGAAATGGTGGGAATGGTGAGAAAACAGGCAGGTGTTACACCCATAATGTTCCCCAGTCTTACGCTTGGCGTAGTGGCCCTGTAGACTTGTCATCATTGGTGATTCTGGGAAGGAGAGGAAGGGGACACGTGAACTTGGTGCATCGTGAATCTTCTTGACTCGATTCCGGTTCTTCGTCAAACATGTTTGCCGTCCAGATGTGGTTGAATGGTTACAACTCCCGAGTCCAACGAACACAAAGTAGGGAAGGGTTCTACCGCTCGCTGCCAGATCTTACCTATGTCACATATCACGAACGCGGGGGAGGGATCCAACCAAGACACCACCCGTCCGCCAAAACCCCGAAACAGATCATCAGCCCTTTCCATGGTGCTTCTCACCCTTCCCGCAATCCCGCTGTCTTGTTTCTAGTGCCTTGTACCACCTGCAGAATCGCAGGATCGCGTTCAGAAAACTGCGGAGTGCATTGCAGCCTGCCATCATCTCCAGGAACTCAAGAACCAACTGCACCTACCCTCCCGCACACCCTTTGTCCAGTCCGAGCCAGTGACGATGGCAGTTCTGTTTGACAGTTCGGGGTACGTAAAAAGTCCTCGCTCGCACTTCGCACTAGTATCCGATTGACCTCGAGAGGAGCCATATTGTGCAGTGTGGTTGTACCGACGATAATGCGCATAAGCAGATGCGCAGCACATGCAAGACACTGCGGCACTGCTCTTCCTTGCTCCGAATGGGGATATCGCATTTGGTGCTTTGGGACATGTGAGGGTAGATCCGAGTTGGGGTTTTGCGAACTTTGGATTCGGTGTGCCATAACTGTCACCGCGGCGTGGTGGCATCTTCTGCGGCGGCGTCTGGCACCGGGTAGGCAACAATGGTCGATTGGTAGGATGGTGAAATGACTGGACGTTAGGCTGTCCCTTGGTTTCTTCAAACAATCTTCATCTTGAAGCCTCCAGAACATGCCCCTGGTAAGGAGTGCGCCTTCAATGCAACGGACGTCGATAAAGCACGATTGTATTTACAAATGTACTCAAGCAGATTTTACTGGTCGAAAATGCATATTTTTGTACAATAAGTTTTTTTTTTTTCGGACTGGGCCCTTTTATCCCTTTAACATCGTAAACAAATCGCAAAAAGTCACCAAGCAGGAACATCAGAGAAATTCGAGGAAAACAAAACAAGAAAACACTATCCTACACATTCTCACGCCCATTGCCCAAATAGTTAGGTATGACATCACTTTTGCTCCTCCTTCACCTCCTTCACATCCACGACTGGTTAGGGCCGAGACGTTCTTCGGTAGAGGTAGACAGGTAGAGTCCTTAGAGCCCTCTTCGGGAGGCGTAGAGAGTTAGATTCGTTAGAGACCTCCCCCGCGGGGGTCTTTCCGTCGGAAGGAAGAGTGGTGGGGTCTCCTTGTCGGAAGGGGTCTCTTGAGTTGTAGCCTCTTCCGTTGCAGGATCTTGAACAGCGGTGCTCTCGAGAGCAGCGCTCTGAACGATAGTATCGTTGACAGCTACTGATGAAACGGCCGTCTCTTCAGCAGTAAACTCCTCGAGGGCGGCAGTCTCGGGGTCAGAAGGTTCGGCGACGGCAGTCTCTGGAGTTGTAGCCTCCTCAACAGCGAGCTCTCCTGCTGGGATAACCTCAACTTCGACGGATGCCGCGGGAGCAGTGTTTTCGGACGCAGCCTCCTCAGCAACCTCCTCTGCAGCCTCAGCCAGAATTTGAGTCTGAGTCTGCCGTCCATCAAGAAACGCCTTCATAGCCGCCTCCTCGGGAGATTCAAACGAAGTACTCTCGACATCAGCGTCAACTACCCCCACCTCAATATTGGTCCTCCCTGCCTCGGCCTCGGTCAGCTCCGTGCCGGTATTGGTATCAACATGAACATCGACATCGGTAACCTTGCTGCCAACTGCAGGGAGGTCACCTGCATCCCGAGCGGCTTCCGGACCCGTTTCAATAGGGCTATCGAAATCAGCCAAGTGACTGGACGGGCCATCGGTGGCAGCCTTTTCTGTGTGGTCGGTCTTGATGAAGACGACGGGCCGGGCCGAGTCGAGTTCTTTTATCTTTTTTACGACCGCTCTTATTATTCGCTTTCTCACTTTGAAGCTTTCAAACTTTGACATGAGTTCTTTCCTCTTTATAGCCAACTCCGTTAGTGCCTTTATGCCACCGTTGAGAGCAGCTTCATCGTCGACGTTGTCGACGGCGGCGGTGGGTTCGAGTTCGTTTTTGTTTTCGTCCTCTTCGTGTTTTCCCTGTTTCTTTTCCGCCTTTGCCATCTCCCCCCTCGCTTTCTCCTTCTCCATCTTTAGCCTCCTCTTTTCCATCTTCAACATTTCCATCTCCTTCTCTATCATGAATATGTCCTCCTGTAACATTTTCATCTCCTTCTCGAGTGTCATTCTCTGCTTTATACACTTTGACTCGACTCTCCTTCTCTGCTTCATGTACGCGATGCCCGCAGCTCGCCGCGACATGCCCTTCTTCATGAGATTTTCCTCGGATAGAGCCTTGTATTCATTCATTAATTTGGTGAACGTGGTCTTATCAGTTCTGGTCGTGCGGCGGCTTTCTCCGGCTTTGACTTGCTCCTTCTTTTCCCCTTCCTGCTCCGCCTTCGTCGCCTTCGCTGCCGCAGCCGCCATCTCCTTCATAGCCCTCTTCGTGAAATCTTCCAAGGGTAGCTTTTCCCTTTTCTCCAACATTTCGAAGAACCCGCTGGTAGTCGTGTGGTAGCCGTCAGGGTCCATGTCGCCGCTTTCGGACTTGTTCATAGCCTCGTCATACCACATTTCTTCTTCTGGTATAGAGGGTACAGATCCTGGCCTAAATCGTTCCTCCTCTGCAGGCATGCTCGTGGCGTCGGCGTGTGCATCAGCATCGGCGTTGGCCTGTTTGCGTTCGCATTCGCGCTCCTCCCTTTGTAAATCCCGAGCCAAGGCGTTCCTGATCATCGCTCTGCGCGCGTGGGACGTTTTGTCCAGACAGGATGGTCCCAAACCGGTTTTCTCGTCCTGTTGCTCCTGTGGCTCCGGATGCTCCTGATGCCCCTGATGCTCATGCGGTTCAAGCTTCTCCTGCGGGCCCCCCTGCTCAGCCGACGGAAGAGGCGAACCCACGCCACCAAGCTCCCTCTCACGTCCCGACGGCTTAAAAAATGGAAACCATCCGTCCCTCATTCTACGGGCATGCTTGTCCAATACAAATTGCACTTCATCCAGCACCATGTCCGAGCTCAACTTCTGCCTGGCCTTCAGCGTTAGCTGCATTTCCGCGTTCCTCTTTTCCACTTGCGCGGCCATGTTCTCCGCCATTTTGACGAGCGGGGGGAGTTCGGCCTGGAGCCTGGCCTCCTCATCCGCTTGGATAGCGACCGGTAACGCCTCCACCAGGCGTTCTATGTCATTTTCGAACATGGCGCACGCGGCCCAGCGCTCATGGGAGGTCGAGACTTGTGGGTTGGCCAGTCGATCCCGGACACGTTGGATGGCGACCTTGTCAGCCACGATCTGATGGTAGAGTTCATGCGTGCGGCCTACCTTGAGGCTTTCGGCCCTGCGGGTCTGCAGGGCCGCGTAAACGCGGGTGATCTCGGAGGAGAGCTGCTGGATGTCCAGCTGGAGGCGGCGGTCGCGGAACAGGCGCGCGAGCGTGGCCGCGCGGGGGAGTATAGTCTGCAGCGCCAGGGGGTTAAGGCGCCTACGATGGACCGCGAGGTTGCGAACAAGGTTGAGGGTGGAAAGGTGGTTGCGCACGTAGGTGACGCGGTGCTCCGCGGAGCCGGTGTCGAACGCGAAGACACTGCGGGAATTGATATGGAGCAGCCGGTTGAAGGTCTTGTACCACTCGCTTAACTCGACGGCTTCGGGGCAGTCCCGATGTTTCTCGGCCAGGTAATGGGGGATGTGTGCGAGGGCAAATTTGTAGCAGCACTCCTCCAAAAGCTTTTGGAGCGTCTCCAGGACGATTATGGTTACCTTGAACGGAAAGACGATAGGGGGGTAGTGGTCGGCCAGAGAATCCTTGAGCTGGATGGACTCGGTTTCGGTGGTCGTCCCGTTGAGTCTGATCGTCGGGCGCTGGTAGAGCTTGGATGATTCGAGGTTTTCGACTCGCTCGGGCTCGTCTTCATACTCTTCGATTGGGGTAGGTCGCTCTCTGACGTTTTCCATATCATTGAGTTGCTCTGCCTCGTCTTCATACTCTTCGATTGGTGTAGGTCGCTCTCTGATGTTTTCCATATCATTGTGTTGCTCTGCCTCGTCCTCCCCCTCGGCCGGTTGCTCTATCTGCTCGTTTGCTGATTGCTCGATTGGTGTAGGTCGCTCTCCGACGTTTTCCATATCACTGTGTTGCTCTGCCTCGTCCTCCCCCTCAGCCGGTTGCTCTATCTGCTCGTTTGCCGATTGCTCGATTAGAGTCGCTGCCGTTTCTGTCCCTGCTTCGCGGGAACTGAAGAGGGCGAGGGTGGGCGAGGATTTTCCGGCGCCGGTGCGGCCGACGACGCCGATGCGCTCGTCGCGGTTGACGCTGAAGGTGAGTTCGTCTGCAGCAATGGAGGCGGCGCGGAGTTGCTTAGCTTTCATCAATAACACATCACGATACTTTATAATCTCCTCCAAGGCACGAAACATCCACTCATAGTCCTCCCTCTTGATCTCCGCTTGTTTGCGCGTCTGTGGATGTGGTGTGTTGAGGAAAATCCCCGATGACTCTAGAACTGCCTCGTCGGCCTCTCTGAATTCTTTTTCACGCGCCGAAAGCGCAGCTTCGCAGTTTCTGACCTGCTCGGCTTTGAGTTCTACATGCTGGGCATCCGCTCCTGGAGCCCAGGCAAGGTCTAGCTCCTTTTGCGCCTCCTTTAAATTGACATCGGCTTCCCACAGGGCTTCCCGGGCCTCTACCGCAGATCCGGCGATGTCCACGGCGGTACGACAAGCTGCAAAGACTCTGTACGCGGTTGGCTGGTCCTTAATGATTGCGTAGAACCCAATTACTGCATCGTACGTACGGGCCAGGACTTGGAGAGCCCTTTGAGTATCTTGTTGAGTTTTGTTTGTATCAGTGAGGCACTCCAGAGCCGTACTTGTAGCATCTCGGATTGATCGCCACTTTTTTGCCTTAGACCTAAAATGGGACTGATCCCGTTTCAGGGCGTCAACAAGAGACACAACCTGGCCAATGTCCTTGTCGTCCTCTGGTGTTAAGCAGGGCGGAGCTTCAAGGGCCAGACGGTCTGGTTGTTCCGTCACGGCCAGTTGTGGGGCAGAAGAAGCCGTTGTTGGGCGGAGAAAGTCGCGGTGGTGAGGGTGAATGCGGATGCGATGGGCCAGGTGATGGCGAAGAGGATGGTGGACGATGACGGCCGACTTGAAGGTGACCCATGATGCTGGTCGCCGTGCGCATGCAGTCGCCGCCACGCGGCAGAGGCCCGAGGCAACCATGGTCACGATGGCATGTCCGCATTCCAGGATATGATATGTTGAAGTTTCTTGGGGGTTGAGTGCTTGTTATGGATCGATGGAGCGGTCGAGTGAGTTGTCGTTGATGAGAAGTGAAGCCGTGGCAGCATCAAGATGAAATTCAGTTCATGGCGAATTGACGAATCGGATAAGTTGCCTGCCCCGCCGGAAAAAAAGAGTGGACTTGGGATGATCTTCGTCGGATGTGGCTAGTGGCATCTGTACAAATAATTAAAGGAACTGCGGAGGTCGGTCGGCCTGCTTGACAAAGTATTTTGTACATTGGCCGCTTATCGCATAGTTCGCCTCATCTTTCTTGTGGCTGAGACGAACCGCTGTACTAAACAAATGGCAAAAGTCACATTCGTCACTCCTCGATTTAACAACCTTCTTAAACTCTTGCATTGATGCAACTCCTCTAAATGGAAGCTCGTACCTTCCTTCCATTTCCCCCAGATTATGGCAGCATTTCGGATGACTGTGCAAAAAAAATGGAAACGTCTATGAGCAAGCGAGCAAATTCAGCACAAGGGAAGGGGCTGACAGGGGCTTACAGTGGGTGGAAAACCGGGAATTTTTCCACGTACCGACAGGAGTTCGCTGACCTTCTTCTCGAGCACCTTTGCACCGAAATAAAAATGAAAACAATAGTTTTGGACGTAGAAACAAGTAGTCAGTCTGGGGTTATTGATAAACGGCTGCCAGAGTGTTGATGATGTTTGTATTTCGAGACCTGAATAGGACGCGTTTGACGAAAAAAAAAACAAAAAAACCAGTGGCAGTTGGGCGCTTCTGGTGGCATCCATTGTAGCCCCACCCAAAGTAAACAATCATAAAGGGGGAAGGAACGACGATGATTGAGAAGGGTGACTGCCCACACTACGGCGATTCTTTGTCGTTCTTACCTCATTTATCAGCCGAGGATAAAATCTGCACTGATGAAACTCCCGTGGATACCCGTCATCAAGGTAGTTCTCTCTGCTCCTTCTGTGATTTGAAGGACACAAAGCATGCAATCACCCCTTCCTGTAGGAGCCCTGCCGCCGTTGGAAGTCGGGCCATCACGAAAGACACGGCTCGATTCTCCAACGCCGCCAGCGAAACACAAAGCAGAATGATGCTGGATCCAACACGTTCTTGTGTTACATGATCAAGTTTGCTCGGGATAGCACACGTTGGTGTTTTCTTGCATTCCTGCCGCTACTCGTCAGACGAGTACTTCACCATCACTCAAGTTACCGAGTACTTCAGTTGGTCCTACCTATCCTCGCCGTTCTTGATTGCCCTGGGCCGCATTGAGTCCATCACCCCCCGAGACGGTCCAAAGCGACGACACATGTCTTACCTAATGATCAGCTGTTGAGATAATCTTATTCTTTCTTTCAGTCTACCAACGCCGCACTGGTGACGGACATGTCGATGGTAAGATATTTTCTACTTTCTGGCGTTCCAACCCTTTGAGGTGGTTGCCTCAAGCAAGCCGCACTCCGCAGCGGCTTGTTGGACGTCCAACCTTCGAAACGAGCTTGGTTGGTTTGGACACCAGCACGGGCTGACGTGAGGAAATTGATCATGAACAACATACGCGCCGACGTCTCGGCTGGTTGGTGATTGGAGTATTGGAGAGTTATGAGGAAGAGTTGCCCACGAGTAGAAGAACTAGGGGCCGCGCAATTCGAGGATGGACATGTATAAAGCTCGTCCACACGCCTTTACTCGGGAATGATGAATCTTGTCGGACTATCACCATCATTTCCACCATCAAAAGACCATTGCCTCAGATCCAGTGAACCAAGCCCACCCCCCAGTAACAACTAGCTCTCAATATTGCCCACGACTCGCTCATCAACAACATGGCATCATCGTCAGCCACACCACAAGCATCCGGTACCAAGTCTTTCCTGACGGATCCCAAAGGAGTTTGCGACGATGTCTTTGAATCTGTCTGTGACATTGGATCAAAGTTCCAAGACGGCAGCACCCATCGGGAGGCATTGGTTAAACATGCAAAGAAGCTTCAAGCAGCCAGAAACCTAGATTGGAGTGGCTTCAGAGCGGTGAAGGAAGGCCATCGCACATCCATGGAGAGCGCGGTCTTGGCACGTCGCTAACAGTTGACCTCTTGTCTTCTCAGCCGGCGAGCTCGAAACCCTTCTAGCCAAGAACAACGCGGCAGCTGACTTGCCCAAGATTACGCTCCAGGTCAATTTAATCAAAGCCAACACCAATGTCTTGGAAAACACAGCAAGACTGGCCGACCTCAAGCCACGCCCGACTGGAAGATATGGGCATTGGTGAAGGTGCATATACCAACAAGGCTGATAACGAGGGGGATCAGAGGTGGAGAAAGGCGCGCTTCAAGAAGGAGATCAAGGAGTTTGTGATCGATGCAAGCAGTTGTGGTGACCGCTTCGATCAAGGCCCACACCAGAGAGATAATGGTCCCGCCAACTAGCGCATGGGATCAAAGAAATGATCCGAAGGGGGAAGGAGGAAGGGCAGAGGAAGAGATATCAGACTGGTAAACATGGGCAACCGCTTGGTTCCTGGAGGATAAAGGAGAGATGAATACTGGCCGGATTTCCTTTTGTCCCGTAGCGTCGGTACCACACTACAGCACAGTCCTTACTAGAAAGCGTCAGCGATCCAAATCATAACAGTCCTTACCTTGTCAAGATAGATAATCCACTATCAAACATTCTTCACCCTCAACGCAAATCCATCCCGGTGGAAATGTCCCGCTCCGCCGTCTCCACGGTCTATGTTGTAAATTCCGGTACAGGTACTGACACCATCTCTTTAGCAAACGACCTCATCATAAACAAAGACCCCACTCAGATCACGTTCCTCAGAAGGGACATCTTGACTTCGTGAACAACACTCGCCTGGCGAAGAAGTCTGAGGGTGTTGCTAGCGTAGCAGCAGCACAGGGCCAGACTCTCAGAGATGAAATCAGCGGCGGAGCCTATGACACCTCAGGCGACGGGGAGGACGAGGGAGAAACGCAGTTTGGGGGCGTGAGCATGAGAGGCGAGGAGCAGGCGAGGAAGGAGGCAAACCAGATTGATGCCAGTCACTGTGGTGATCGCTTTGATCAGGGATCCGGTGGGCCGCCGGGTCCTACTATTTGAGTGTCCTGGACGAGTACGAGGCTACAGAGGGATGAGGACGGAAGAACCGAAGAAGGGGCAGGATAAATGGATGGTCAAAGTGAATGAAGATATGTTGAGTTCCCTTTTAGTATGTTGCGGTATACCACAGTAAGGACAAAGAAAAGAAGTTACAGTGAGTGAAGCTCCGATAGTCTCTTAACTAAGAACGACAGAAATGCTTAGTTCTCCGTTTACATTGTTTGACCTCCTCGCCAAAAAGACGTGGCCCTTCCGGTCAATTGTAGAAGTAGAGATGTGTGAGTAGACCTCGGAGAACTCCGCAAAATGAATGAAATGGGACACTGCTTGGTGGTGCAAGCCCAGCTTGAAGCGTCATCTTTTAACGTGAACTGACCCAAGTGTGGGAGGGGTTCCAAGATCGGGTTGCCAGCTAGAGTCCACAAGGAACGGAAGGAGTCAGAGGGGAGACGAGAGTGTGAAAGATCAAACAGAGGGAAACCCAAGAGAAGAAAACCGCCGGCACGACCGCACGAGAGGTTGGAAAGCGAATGCGGAGAGAATAGTGAAAGAAATACAGGGGTATGCGAGAAAAAGGGAGAACTCTAGTAATTGCATCACGTAAGATGGCCGAGATTAGGGGACGATATCGAGGATTAGTAAGTCGATGACTGTGATATTGATGTGAGGACGCGTCCACTAAGACGAACCTCACTAGCAATTGGAGCTGCCCCACTTTCAGCCGTGATTCATCGAAGAGTGACTCCAATTCTCCTCGAGACATAAAACCACAACATCGTAACAGTGACGTTGAGGTCTCTCCCAAACATCCAAACATCATCAAAGGTATCGTAGCCCTCAAGTCTCCAGTCTCACTTCACTCACTCACCAACTCATCCAGACACAGCGCACTCGCGCACCGAAACAAAAAACCACAAACATCCAAGATGGCCTCTTCCCAACCCATCACCCTCACCTACCTAACCGTCGACGTCTTCACCTCCACGCGCTACCTCGGCAACCCCCTCGCGGTAGTCCTCATCCCGGCCTCCCTCCGCCCCCGTCTCACACAAGACGTCAAGCAGCGCATCGCCCGCGAATTCAACTTCTCCGAGACCGTCTTCCTGCACACCCTAGACGACGAAGCGCGCGATGGTTTGTCTGCTACAAGCCGGGAGATCGACATCTTCACAATCGAGGAGGAACTCCCCTTTGCTGGCCATCCTACGGTGGGAACAGCGTACTTGGTTTTGAACCATTTGGGCTGGAAGCACGTCGATACGCTGGTTACCAAGGCGGGGCCGATTGCTATTAGACCGTTGAAGGGAGAGGGGGAGAGGGTCAAGGCTACTATTCCGCATGCTGTGCATGTTCATTCGCAGACTCTCGGTGGGATTTTGATTGGAAAAAGAGGGGAAGTAAAGCCGGAGACGGAGACCATGATCACCGCCGCGCTATCTGATGACCCCGAGATCAGAGAAGCCGAGCTGAACGGGCCGGTGGTGAGCATCGTCCGCGGCATGACGTTCTTGCTGGCTAAGCTGCCGAGTTTGGAGCACCTGGCGAAGGTGTCGACGGCTAAGAGGCTGGATTTTAACAAAGTGGAAGGGTTGTTGGATAAGGGGGAGTGGGAGGGCGGGCTTGTCTGCAGGTATTATTATGTGCCGACGGAGGAGGAGAGGAGGGATGAGGAGAGCGGGAGGAAGGAGTTCAGGTTTAGGACGAGGATGGTGGAGTTGGGCTTTGAGGATCCGGCTACGGGCAGCGCGGCGTGCACGCTGGCGAGCTATTTGACGGTTAGTGGGAGGGAGACGGGAGGGGCGAGGTTTGAGTTGACGCAGGGCGTGGAGATGGGGAGACAGAGTGAGATTGAGGTTGAGGCTACGGCGGTGGAGGAGGATGGGGAGGTTAAAGTGAAGGATTTGTATCTGGGAGGAACGGCGGTGGTGGTGACGAAGGGAAGTATTTATGTGTAGATTTGATGATGACCTGAATCTGATGGCGTTGGTGTTGTGGGTAATTCCATGGTGTTGTGGTTGAAGTTGTGAAATGACGAATGAAAAGATACATCACTCAAGTACCTGAATGTATTCCTGTAATATGATTGGCTATTCACCGAGGTGTGCGGCTCGGTGCTCGTGCTTGGCAATCGTTTCTCTGCCTGCCGCCAAACTTCCAAGTACCTAGCGTCGTCCAGCTCCAGGCCGTCGCCTGTCTGCTGGCTGGCCGTGGCGCGTTGCAACAAAAAAAGTTGGAGGACGACATTGACATCGTGACTTGAACCAAACAACACATTTTACAGTTTTCGCATTGCGGTCATATTGTCAAGATGCTTTGCGCACGTATGTCTAAGCCCAAGTTCAACCCTGCGCGGCGCTGTGCTAACCGATTCACGCAGTATCCGGAGAGGTTCCCGAGGAGCCTGTTGTCTCGAGGAAGACCGGTACGTAGTCTTTGTCATTGTTGTCACCATCACCGATCCCACTATTCCCACCGCTTCCGTTCCCACCAAGCCACACCCATGTTCCCACGACAGCCCACATGCGATGGCACAACTAACATATCCCAGGCGCCGTCTTCGAGAAGCGATTGATCGAAAAGTACATTCAAGAGAACCACAAAGAGCCCGGCACCGATGAAGAGCTAGACGTCGAAGACCTCCTCCCCATCAAGACAAATCGGATCGTCCGCCCCCGCCCCCCACAGTTCACATCCCTTCCATCGATGCTCAAGGCCTTCCAAGACGAGTGGGACGCCCTGGTACTAGAGTCATACAACACTAGGCAACAACTGGCGAGGACAAGGGAGGAATTGGCCACGGCGCTCTACCAGAACGATGCCGCCGTTCGCGTGATTGCTCGCTTGACCAAGGAGCGCGACGAGGCCCGCGAGGCTCTTTCCAGACTCACAGTTACGGCTTCTGCTGGTGGTGCCGCGACTGGTGATGCTATGGCGGTGGATAGCGAGGGTCTGCCCGAGGCGTTGGCTGCACATGTTGATCAGGTTCAGGCTGAGTACGTTACCGCGCTCCGTCACCTTGCAAAGTTGAATGCTGACAATCACGATTACAGAAAGCAAAAGGGCCGCAAGAAGCGACCAGTCCCCGAAGGCTGGGCTACCACAAAAGACGTCTCCGCCCTGCAACAAACCGCCTACACAGATCTCCCCGTCACACAAGCGACTTCCCTCGCTCTCAACGCTGGCTACGCGGCAGTTGGTGGATTGGATGGCAAGGTGGACCTCTACTCCGTCGAGGCCAAGGCACACGAACGCTCTCTGGAAATTGGCGAGCCAGTGACCGCCACGGTATGGATCGGCAACAAGGTCGTCTCGGCCACTTCGAAGGGCAGTGTTAAGGCTGTCGAGGGCGGTGTTGAGACCGGTTCTGTTACGGAACACGCTGGTGCCGTGACGGGCCTGGCTGTGCATCCTGGCGAGCAGATTCTTGCTTCGGTGGGCGTGGATAAGGGCATCATTCTCTACGACTTGCAGTCGCTGCAGCGCGTGGCGCGTGTTTATACTGATGCTGGTATGTTTTCAATTCCTCTCCTCCTCCTACCTCTACAGCTTACTAACAACCACATCAGAGCTCACATCCTGCGCCTTCCACCCCGACGGCCACCTCTTTGCCGCCGGCACGCAATCCGGCCTGATCGAGATCTTCGACACCAAGTCCCTCCAGCGCATGGCCAACTTCACCCTCGGCACCCCCGTCAAGACCCTCGTCTTCTCCGAAAACGGCTTCTGGTTCGCCGCCACCGGCGTCGGCCAGTCCTCCGTCACCGTCTTCGACCTGCGCAAGGAAGGCGACGCCGCGCGGGCCAAGGAGCTCCAAACCGGTGACGTCTCCGGCCTTGCCTGGGATTACACTGGCCAGTACCTCGCTACTGCCGGATCGCAGGGCATTACGGTGCAGCAGTATGTCAAGGCTAGCAAGTCGTGGACGGAGCCGTTGAGGACGAGCACACCCGCCGTGGCGGTGCAGTGGGGTGAGAAGGCGAGACAGTTGGTTGCTGTTAGCAGGGAGGGTGTCGTTTCGGTGTTGGAGCCGAAGAGCGAGTAGGATCGCGTTGGAAAGCATGAAAGGTCGGACTCGGAGACGGCGAAGGTGGGGTCGGTTTTGGAGGATCTAAGAAGGTCAAGATGATGGACTGGAGGGAGCAGCAAAAGGGGAGTAGAATTCCTCTGGGTTCGATTGGTTGGCGTTAAATCATGATGAGAGGGCGCAATGCCGGTCTGCCCAGGATAACGCAAAACATAAACAGCCTGTACAGTAATTCAGTGGTTTACCCGGACTTGAGCGTGAAAGGATATGTGATGGATAGGCCTAGTCTAGACTTGTGACGACGGAAAGCTGATTGTCTTTGAAGAGCACACATGTCTTGTTCATTTCTTTACTCAAGTATCTGGTTGTGAGAACGGAAGCCCAAAAAGTCCCTTGGTTATACTGCTTTACGGCTTCACCTCGATGTTTGGTTTCTTCATTTCATCGTTGGCCGCGGATAAACAAATAACTTCCATATTATGGTCCAATATCAGACCCTGAAAGAGAGAGCTCACGACGAGACCAGGGGATAGTGCAACCTGATAGGCTGACAGCTGTTTGTTGCTGAATGCCCGAAGCGGGATGGAGGTGCAACTTGACCCCTATGTCTTATTGCTAAGGATCTAGCGCCAGATTCAGCTACTTTGCCTGCCTGAGCGTTAATGTACTAACAGACCTACTTCAAGCTTCGGGCTTAGCTCCCATCCCTCCACTTTGTTGGCCAACGTCAAATGTAAAAGACACCGATTGAGACGTCGAAGAATGACATTGTACATCAGTAAAAAAACATAAATCTTCTTCTTCTGAAAAGCCATGGTGATGGCGCCTTGGGATTGTGTAACCGCCGATGTTCACAGCGCTAGCGGGCAACTTGGGCAATGGAGCCCCTCATCGATTGTGTGACCAAGCACAACAAACGACTTCCTCTGTAACAGAACGGCTCCCCTCAACCATACCTATCACTAGAAACCTGGGAAGAATTTTTGGTCACGCCTTTTACTCGGTGTCACAAAATATCGAACGCTTCCTTCCTTTGTTGATCGAGTTCTTTTCATCGATCACGGTGACGGTTGACTCTCATCTTCTATCCGCTCGGCCAAAAACAAACAAACAACACGCTATTCGCTCATTTGCTGACCAAGCTGACCAAGCTGCGTTTGCCACCACCCCGAGGCTGCAGACAGCTCTCCTTCAACTCTGACCTTGTGCCTGATCACCAGCCAGCAGAAGGGCGAATTGGACGTTTAAGTCCCTTCCCATCCACTAATACTTTCTTTTAAATCCTCGGAATCCGGGGAGAACTCTGCCCTGCATCCAAAGGGGTCGTTCATCACCAGCGGCAAGGGGGACTACACTGGTTCTAGCCCGAAAGCTCGAGGTCTGTCTGTGCATTGCTCCCCAGTCTTCCAGTTGGTGGAATGCGCGGAGGCGACTGTGAGCAGCGGCAGTAAACAAGCAATTCACCCACCGAACACCGACACTGGCACCGCGGCTTGGCATTTGAATCACCGCCTTCTTCCTTCCATCTCCCCCCATCACTATGGACGCGGAGGATGACTGGTTTGGTGACGAGGGCGATTTCTTGTACCAGGTTGAGCAACTTGTCGCCGAGGGCGAAGGGGAATTCGAGGACCATTACCAAGACCACCTGGACAACGACAACAACAGCAGTGACATTGACATCGACCTAAGTCTCGACAACAGTGAAGACGACCACGGCGAACTTGCCGAAGTGGACTGGGACTACAATCTGGAAAACGACATCGATTTGGACATTGACGACGACCACAGCTCATCCATTCACTTCGATTACCGCGACCTTCCGCTCGATCTCGAAGAAGGAGAAGAAGAGGATCACTACAACATTGGCGGTCCGCTGGCGCCCCGCCATCTCCAGAGCCCACATTCCCCACAGTCTCCGTCATCTAGCGAATCTAGCCTGGTCGACGCCGACCCTGGATTTGACATCGACCTCGACCTTCCCTTCGACTTTGACCACGACTCCGGCCTCGACATTCCCGGCTTTCACGACTACTCCGACAACACCGATAACAGCCTCGACCTCGACAGCAGCGGCTTCCCGTCAGATACAGACGAAGACAGCGAAAACGACGACAACGAAGAAGAAGACGAGGACGACAACGAAGACACCTCTAGCGACGAAAGCGACAACGATTCCGATTCCTCTCTCGACCGCCGTCTCCGCGAACAGTTTGACATCTTCGAAGCCAGCGCGCGTATCGAGGCGCGTCTTGACGAACTAGAGCAACGCCGCCAGCTGTTTGTGCAAGGACTGGCTGAGGCGCGTCGCCGGTTCGAATCGATTGCCGGAGAGGATAACCGCCGCGAACAAAATCGTCACCACCCGTATCGCGTGCCGGCTCTGCTCGACCGTCGCCGTGCCCAACAACAAGGTGGGGGAGGTGTTTCAGGTTTGGGTGAAGGAGCAGCAGCCCCGCGAGGACAAAACCTTGCCGTCAACGAACTGGACGAACTAGTCGAGATGGAAGTAGGGTGGCCGGGCCAGGGCGGCAACGCTGGCCGGCGG